>JARHVA010010808.1:0-126428 GCA_037957365.1 Torreya grandis
GGATGCATGCATATATTGTTAAGTGGACAAGGGATGACGATTGATCCAAAGGGTTCATTTTCTCTTGGGGCCTAGTTTGATTGGGTTTTGTGGGGTTGTATAACTTTGAGTCTCTTATTCAACATATTATATCTCTAATTAGACTTCTTCACCAATGTTTTCCATAACTAATCTTCCTTACATTGAATTATCTTCCTCCTTATGTCTATGATGTATATATATACTATGACTACTAATAATTATATTAGATTCACCTTTCTCTTTAAGGTTGATATCTCTTTCCACATATATGTTTTATTTTATATTATCTATAAAACTTTCTTCTTGAGTACTTACTATTAGACTTCATTATATTGATACAATATCCTCCCTTAGTTCTACTATATAATTAGCATCTCTTATCTTAGTCATGGTATCCTAATTTTTTTATTTCACTACTCTCTAGGCCTCGTCCACTATGGGTGAAACTAATTGTAACCAGTTGGTTTTCCATACGTAAGGTTTTGAATAGTTTGCATGTTATTAATAGTGAAGTGAAATCTATTAATCATTACCACATTTCATTCATGACTTTTTGTGATGTGATATATAAAAATTCTTACATATATATATATATATATATATATGCATTAATAAATTTGTATCTTCCCACAATGTGAATACCAAGTCATTCATTTATGGTAGAGGGATAATATCAAGATTTCCAATATTAAGGTTTCCACTGGTAGAGGCCAAATTAGTTTTCTCTACCATCTTAATTCTTCATAACATTATTTCTTATCAAAAGAAAGAGATATAAAAGAATAAAAACATATTAGTTAAAAATAATAATATATTATTTTTCTTTACCAAATTCTTCATCTCTTCATTTACCATTTTCTCTTAACTATCTTTTAATTTATCCACTTACTAATATATTCTTATTCTTAATTACTATTAGCCAAATTTAGGATACCATAGACCAGGCTCAAAAAAACATGACTTGTCATGTTTTCAAACCTTATTCATACCCATTAAATGTCTTTTGAAGTCTTCAAATGGTATTTTGGAGTTCTTATTAGCATAATTTAAGGTTTTTTTGACAAGTTTAAGGTAATGACTTATGTTCATCTTTTGATAGTCTATCTGTGACATGGTATGAATAAATTTGATCTAAAATGTGTAAAAGTATAATAAATTGTCTCTTAAATTCATTTCATTCTTTGACCACCTTGCATGAACATTTTATACATGTTTTGAGAAGTTAAGGTTGTTTTGTGAAGTTTAAGGTAAATGTCATGGAAGATAAAACTGCATGTAGTCAAGTCCAACACATGTCAACACTAACCAAGATGAAATTTTCATACAAAAAAACTTGTAAAACCTTGGGAAGGAGTCATATAACTTTCCTGCATATTAGTATTTTCATATCATAGTCAATTTTACAAGTTCAACACATGAGAGAGAGAGAGAGAGAGAGAGAGAGAGAGAGAGAGAGAGAGAGAGAGAGAGAGAGAGAGAGAGAGGAGAGAGAGAGAGAGAGAGAGAGAGAGAGAATCACTCCAAATAAGGTAGTTATAAGCACTTATAAAAACTTATAGGATCCATATTTAAGCAAAAAGATTTTAAGAGTGTCTCTTCACATTAATCATTTAATTTTCATGAATATAAATCTTGTACAAGTCTTGATAATCTCAAAATTTCATTAGAACATCCATCGGTTTCTTGGTAGACTAATAATGGTTAACTTCATATACATGGTATAGACAGAGAAGAGAGAGTAATGAAATGTGATTTGGGTATAGTAATAGGTTATAATGTATTTTAATTTTTTTTAATTGGTTATGATATTATTTCCCCCTCATTAATGATCAATTGTTAAGACCATCAGGTGGCCTTAAACCCTAACAAAACCCCAAGGATTAGTTTTGCACAATATTCATGACATTTTGAGCTTGCTGTAAGAATATAAGCATTGTTTGAATTATACATGGGAAGACAAAGCCATATAAAATATTTATCCATTAGGTTCACATTTGTGAATAATTAGGTATCAAGAGTAACCTCCATGATATATAGGCTACAGGTTTGCACTTCAAGGTTTTGAGGTCTCTAAGAGAATATAGTGTGTGTGAGTGATGGTAAATGGTTACTCATAATTTTATCATGACTTATTTATATCCCTTAGGGTATTTATAGGTTTTTAATTCCTTATAAATCTAAATACTTCAATCAAGATCATTTTATGTAGTATACCTTCAAGGTTTACAAACCTAAGTAGGCATTATTGGATGTTTTTGAAGTTGTATTAATCTGATGCAAATCCTAAGAAACTTATGATAATGTTTATAAAATTTTATAGAACACCTAATACATTCAAAAAACACTCCCATAAAACTACTAAAATGGTAAATAATATCATGAAAATCAATCTTAGATATGGACTGTGTACATCAAGGTGGTGACCAAGTAGTTTGACCAAGACCATTGACATGGATCAGATATTTGAAAAAAAATCATAGAGAAATAAGTGTAAATTTATCACACTATGAATATGAATCAAATGGGTTTAGTTGGTAGAATGTCATTTAAAAAATGGAACCTTGCCTAAACTATCACCTATAGTCATGTCTTGGACAGATTTGAGAGGGAAGATGTAATGTATGGATTGGAGTTAGGATTTAGATGGATATCAAGATGTATGGAATTTATTAAACCTAATAATTATCCTAAATAACATTATATATTGTTATAAAGATAATCCAACTTAAGCTTGTAGTCATATCATCCAACTGCCACTTATAGGTTAGCTTAGACCTTAGTGAGAAAGAGGCCAATTAGAGTGGTATTTGGTGGAAGTTCAAGATGTGTTAAATAGAAGAGATATGGTGAGTAAGTTAATTTAATTTACTAATACCGTTAATAAGGTAAATCAGACCAAAATATTTTTAATTTGGTTTACCTTACAGTCAAGATACCCCAATGATTACATAAAGGAAAATTACATCTAGAAAAGAGAAAAAATGCATGTTATAATGGATGAAAGTTCTTGATGAGGTTTTAAGAGATTAAAATAACACAAAAATTTTTCATAATTCTAACCAAGGACCATCAAAGTGATAAAAACATCTTATAGAGAAGGTGGCAACCCAATAGGCATAAACTTGCACATACATGCCTATGCATAAGGAAGGTTTGTTTGTTGAGGTGATATGGAAACATAAAGGTTATAAAAAGGTGAATAATAATTAAATAAAAAAATTATGATGTTTTTTAACTCTTTAAATAATTATAAAATGGCACTTTTTCTACTAAGATCACCTACAGGTGTCCTTTTGCATCCAAACTTAGTCAAGAATCTATGTGGGCCTAAATAAAACACTCACAAACCTATACATAAGTGTGTGTAAGTTTAATATTTTTAAGAGATTTTTAATATTTAAATCCTCAAGAGTATGAGAAACATGTTATATGGTGATTTCATGATCTTTAACTCACTAGGAAAGAAAGGAAATGCTTAGGTAAGCTTAGGGTCAAGAGTATAAGAAGGATTTATAAACCCTAACATGAGATAAAGGATGTTGTAGGAGGTATAATTAATATAAATGGTAAAAAATAACATTTAAATAGGTCAATATAGGTTATATATACCTCATTTTTGTGTTTAAATTCAAAACCAAACATGTTTTCCCCTTTTCACTCATTAATTATCTCTTAACCTCATAATTGAAAAATTAATAGCCCAAGAGCCTCAAATAATCACTTGGAAATGTATGGACAAGCTACATGGGATCCTAATATCATTAATTATGTTATATAACATTTTATACTTACAATTTGTGGCATTAGTTCATTTATTAATTCCTGAATCTTTATGAATCATTGTTAAGATGATAAACATGTCTCAAGCTGCTATAAATATTAGAAATGACCTATTGGGATAAATTGGCTTCCTAAGTACCTAATATAGATTTAATGATCCTTTAAATGACTTGATAAACCTTCATAGCTCTCCTAAGTACTTTATTAGGCCATTGGTTGGCATGTGTAGAGTACAAAGTGTATGGAAGAGGGCTAAAAATGATTATTTCAAGCCATTTGGAAACATGAAAATTTGTGTCAAACCTTAAAATCATACATAGATCATGCTTAGGAGGTATTTGAAGTGAATCAGATTTCTATTTGTATTTTCACATGTGTGAGAGCTTAATGGAGCCAAATCTTAGTTTCTAGGGCTAGAGGCCTAATGACGAGCTAATTGGAGAGAGAAACAAGTGGGTTTAGTGTACTTACACTTAATTTTTGGTCATGAAATTATTCATAGAGATGTAATATCATACTAGCTTCTAACTATGCCTATTTTTATACGATCATATGTAGATTTTTATACATAATAATATTTATGTGTTTTGTTGGTAACAAGGAATTAAAGGTAAGTATGTGCTTAGGTGTAAGTTGAATTCTTTGAGTTTTTTATGCATCCTAAGGGGTTAATACAAGTTTTTTTAGAATAATAGAGTCATTTAATTAAGATATATATCATTCAAGAGTATTAAATTAAGATTTGAGGCTTTGAGAAAAGGGAGGCATAGTGAGACTAATGGTTTCAAGACACCTAAACAAGAATGATCATCATTTTAATGTCAGTATAAGAAGACTCCTAAACTAATGAAAGGTATCAACAAAAAGGTAGATACAATTTCAAGATTACTTGATTATAAATATGTTTACTTATCACTTTCCAAGCCAAGAGAAGGGAAATTTAAAGAAGAAGACAAAGGTATCAATAAAATAGAGAAACACTTACACCATTTCAGAGAAGAAACATCATCAAGGAAGAAATGCATGTCATTGAAGATCTTATAAAAATATTATTCAAACTCTTTCTTGATTTCAACTCTTTATTAACACTTGTCATTGCTCTATTCTATGAGCCTTCTCTCTCTTCTATTCTCATTCTCTATAAATAAAACCTTGTTTGGCTTTGTATGGATCTTCCATTAGGTATGACAAAGCTCTACTCATTTGTATGCCTTTGATAAATAAAATACTATTAGTTTTACCTCCTTATATGACTATAATTAATGTGTGTGCATGGATGGTTGATCTTTTCAAGTGATTTGTTTATCTTTCATTGGAATTTTATCTTATTCTAACACCTATATGTAGTTTGAAAGCTTATTTTATAGGTCATATGAAGTGTTCAAGTGAATTTTGAGGGTTGAGTGAGTTTTTCTATTCATTAGTATCATTATATGACCTCTTTATTACTCCTCCTAGCCTAAACATCTATCACAACCTCCACATTGAATTGCTTATGTAATATATCTATATAAGGATTAGTATATGTTAAGGTTAGTCTCTTAGTCTACATGTGCACATGAAACTAGTTGGTAGTGATCAGTTAATTTGGTGTATCAACCCTTAGTTTGATTTCATGATATCCTTCTCCCTTTTCCTTTACAAGTTTTATAATGTAGTATGCCTAATTGATACATCAAGGGGAGTTAGACCTATAATCTAGATGTTTGGTCCACCTAAAGGTCACCCATAACCTAACATCAATCCCATTACATAGCTCATGTTGAGAGGGATTGAAACACCCTATCAAGGGTGAAATTTTGAGTTATAATACTTATAACATGCTTGGTGAGACAAGATTGACAATCAATTAAAGAGTTTTGGGTGTTGTTCTTCAATGTAGCAACCTTTGGAGGCATTTCAACAAACATCAATGGTGAATCTGAATGTATTCAATTGGTTATAACATCCCAAGTACCATTTTAATCTAGTTCTCTATCATTTCTTCCTTTCTCATGAGGTTTCATTGTTTATTTTGATGTTGATTTTTTCTTTACATAAGTTGATGAGCTATATCAAACTCATGTTGATCCTTGTCAGTAGTTTATTGACCCATATCAATAGTTTGTTGACCCTTACCACTAATATTTTGATTATTATCAACTTTGTTATCAAGAGTATTACCCTCCTTCTTTGCCTCAATAGTCTTACCAAGATAGTTCACCTCTTTGGTATCTCTATTATCCCTCTAATCAACCTTTTCAAGACCATGCTAGCCCAAGTCAACATACCCATATTTCAAATTATTCCATCTCAATTTTCAATCAAACTCTATTGGGATATGATAGCTATATGTTAGGGATTAACACACAAAGGGAGTATGGTCAAAGTGTTCCTATTCATATCATTCATAATATGAAAGACTTATTTGAAATGTTAAAGAGAGTGTGGGAACTTATTGAGAGATAAAATTGTCAAAGACTCATTAGTGACATGATGGGCATAAGTGACCTAATTCAATGCATATAGGATGAGTTAATAGTTGTTAAAGGACAACAAGTTAAATGATATCAGCTTCATGTGCCTTCTTCTATAACACTTTAGCCCTCTTTTGTGCCACCTATTATTCCTTAAAGGACTGAGTCAAGTGAGTTTTAAAGTGTCCCAATTCCTTCACATACTCCTCAAGATTTCCCATCATGGAAAAGAATCCAAGAGAACATAAAAAAAAAGGAGTTATTTTTGAGTAGCCTATTTTTGAGTATAATCACATAAAAATGCAATTTTTATAACTTGAGCATGACTTGTGGCATCCAAACCATAGGTCTTTCCTATTTTCTTGCACAATCCACTCAAAATGTTTTCACTATGTCTTAGTCCTCATAAAACTTATTGAATCAGCCCCAGCTACCCCAGACTCCTCTCCCAAGCACAGACCTATCCCTTAGGGTCCTTGTCCCCTTAGACAATAGCATCATAATTTGGACTATAGCATTGTACCCTTAGGTGTCCACTTTTCAACATTATTATCCAAGTCAATCTTAGTCTCAAATGGTCAAATTTCCTTAGATCCTTATATTTTCCCTATCATCCTAACATGAAGTCATTTAACCTAGGATCATTAGTTTCCCTATAAAATCCTATTCAAAGGTATTTTATAAGGGTTAGCAATCATTAAAAAGGCATGAGCTAGAAATACACTAAGAACACTGAAGAAAATATTCCTATTCTTTGTATACAACCAACCATCACTATTTCCATCCTACTCAAGCTCCTGCACAAGTCACGAGTCATCTCAAGCTTGCCCAGATTCACATAATACTAGCATTGCATCCACAAGATTGCATAATACACATTCAATTTAGGAGAACTACATTAGACTTGATCCCTCATCATATTATTGGTATGTAGTTAGTGTACCCACACATGGGGTATGATCATATGTTTAGTGCATAATATGCACTAACCCCTTTTTCTAGTTGATTCAAGACTACTTGTCAAGCCTAAAGAGGAACTAGGACCCTAGAGGATAGAATCAGTTGCACATAGAGATTCAAGATAATTGAGACCTGAGATTCTATATATAGAGCCTCCTAAAGTATATAAAAAACACATAAAGCTTAGAATAAGTAGATTATAGGGACTATAACACAAAAAATAGGACTATAGTGTTGGACCCCAGAGTGTCTATTTTTTGGTGTTGCTATCCTGACAAAAAACAATCTTTGCATAAAAACCATAAAAACCCTAAGGTTATTTATTTATAATTATTTTCCATATTTTTATGATTTTTCCAAAATTTAAAAATTATAAAACTACAAATTTAAGTGCAATATTTTCAATAATTCACTAAAACCCTATTTTTTGCACACTAGGTCCTTTTTGCACGAAACCACTTTTAGACCACTAGGAAAAAAATTCTATAATTTAAGAAATATTTTTAGATTTTTATTAAAATATTTCAATTCCAATCTACTAATTCTTAGTAAAATTTTCAAATTATTGCATTAATTTTGGAAAAAACTATCATTTCAAACCCTAGTTACATCACTTAATTTACAGTCATTTTCCATAATATTATTCTTATTTTTTGCAAATTTTGATTGAATATTAAAATAAAAAAATCATTTTCAAATTCAAAAGCTCATAGTATTGTGCAAATAATATTCCTTAAAAATCCCTAGGTGTATACACTAGGTCTTATTGCATCTTGAGGTATCACCTTACATGCATAGCCAAATTGCAAAAATGATACTTATTTACAAATGTTTCTTACATTCTTACAAATTATAAAGAAACTATAATAGGCCCTATCATGTACATGAATGATGACATTTATCACATGTTATTACAAAGTTTCATTCTTTGCTTTGCATGTTTCATTTTTAAAGTATGGAATGATATTTAACAAACTATTGTTACATATGTTAAGACAATTATTGCCCCATCTCCTATGGAACCCATCTTCCATAATGACTATTTTTTTATGGTTGATTTTACCATCCCACAAGTTACTACCCATCACCAAAGATCCAAACTAGCATCCTTCATCCCTCCACCTCCCCACCCTATCGATTATCTATGCTCTCCTCCTGCACACACTACTAATCCTTTATGGATAGTGAATAATGCAGTTAGAGATATTACATGACCTACCATTACCCCACTTCCCTACCCTATCAATTATCTATGCTCTCCTCCGACACACATTACTAATCCTATATAGATAATGTATAATACAGTTAGAGTTATTACTTGGCATGCCATTATCCCTCCTCCACCCACCCAAGAACCCTGTAATCCACTTGGTCCATCCCATCCCTGACTCAGGCCTATTACATAGTCAAATGCAACCAATGCATATGATATTGAGGATTAATTGTGTAATACTCCAAAAAAAATCCAATGTTAGAATTGCTCTAAAAAGTTAATGTGTTTAAGGACATTCTTTATCAGACACTCACTTAGACTTCCATGCCAACTAACTCTGATGCTACTTATTTTGCATCCTTGATTAATACACTAAAAACTATCAAATATGCCATTTATTTTGATAAATATTACACACCATCTCAGATAGGTATTGATCAAAATCTACCACTATTCATACATATTCAAATTAAAACTAGTGTGGTAAAGAGAGTTCTAGCTAATAGTGACACTGAAATAAACATATGTAATATCACATTCTTATAAGCTACGAGTGTAGATATGTAATCCATGCAGAAATAATATAAGACCATTAAAGGGTTTAATGATATACCACAACAAACATTGGGCACCGTTGCATTAGATATCATAGTAGGGCCAAAAAACCTTACTACCTAGTTTCAGGTTATGCCGGCTCCTCTCCATTATAATCTTTTACTTGGTTGAACATGGATACATTTTATGTAAGCCATTCCTTCTACTCTACACTTATGTGTTAGTTTCATTAAAGACGTATATCTCTACACATGTCTTATAGATAATTATCCATTCAGATATTATTGAGTTATAGAATCATCTTCAACTATTTCACCAGATGGGACACCTTCTCTTACTATGTAGTCACCACCTCATCATATTCCTCTAGATAAAATACATACATATGAGATGGGATAAACCAAAACATCTCATTTTTCTCAAATTATATCTTCTCAACCAATTATAATAGCTCTAGTCACTCTAGTAGTCATAGTAAAAACACTTATTACACTTATGTCATTTCCAACAAGAATTTTAGTAGTGCTAGTTGCTATCATGGATATAACCCCTCAGAATAATATAGATACTCTCCTAATATCATCACCTTCTCCTAATATACTTACTAAGACTTACATATCATATTTACCCCTTGTGGTAAGTTTAGAGTTATCTTATAAGCACGATGTTGATAAATATTCCCAATAAACCTCAGATGATGATGATACAATACCCACACTCACATATGATTATCTATGTGGATTAAACATTACACCAGTTGGCCCAAGAGAATATCACTATGATTTTAGAGAACTTATTAAACATCCTATAGTTAACATGATCACTTTTATAATGAAAAGGATAGCCATTCAGATCCAAGTAGGTAGCACACAACATTGACCATAGATTTTACAATAGATGTTACTTGTTCACAAATTAATCGAGCTTCCTATTGTACGACATAGATCTATCAGTAGATTATCAAAAAAATAAGGCAATCCATTTTTCCTTTTTCATAAGATCACCATCCATGATACTAACTCATGTAAAAATTTACAAAAATGATTGGATAAATTACAAAATCAAGGCATTATTCAAATCATAACTCCACTAATATCACCAACACCACTTCCAATGAAATCACTCACCAATAAAACTAAATGATCAAGAGTAATAGCAACATCTCCACTACTAGATAAACCTTCAGTTCATCTTTGAGTTGATGATAACATGAACACAACATTTCTAGCATATGATGATACTAATGATGATGATCTCAATGCATTTGATGATGGTTGTAATTCATTCCTCCATTTTTTTCCCCAATAGCCTACTCAGGATCTCTTCCCACCCCCTACCTCATATCTATTATATTATGATTTTTTGTTTATAAATAATTTAATTTATCACATTGCTTGTAGGTGGTCCTCTTTTTTATGATTTTACATAGCTCATTCAAAAAAATACAAAAATATGTCAATAGTATGCATCATCTAAGTTCTTACATTACTAAAACACTATGTTAGACTTACATTACAATGTTCTGTGCTACTTGTTTGTTGATTTATCTATATTACCAAGCTTCACTGGATCTTCTTTTAACTGTGTGTAGTGTATCTATAACCTTGATTTATTTACTCTACCCATTGAGGGGGCATCTTATGTCTACATTCTAGCTACATATCGATACATCTACCCACTAGGGGCACACTCTACATGACTACACCATCCAAGTTATGTCATTCTTACACCACACACTCTATACATCTTGTTGTAGTATGTTCTTTACTTTCTTGCATAGATATTATATTGATATCCGTTGGCATTTATCACACTTTTTTATTTCATAGCATAAACATTAGTCTTGAATCATATATCTTATATACTCTTGTTTCTCACTTTTTATAGTTAGATGCATGTTTACTTCTTGCAGTACTTTACATGCTTCCACTCTTCACTTTGATTAAATAGATGTGTTTACATTTTAATATTTCATGTTTTCTTCCTATTTGCCTTTTAGGACATTTGCCAAATTTCCTTTGCTCTTGTCTACATGTGTGTGCATTTGGACATTTGCCAATGTCCTTTGTGTGTGTCTTCCTGTGTGTTTATGACCCTTGTACCAATCTTTTCTTGTTCCTTGTGTGTGTGTATGTGGAATTTAGACATGACTTATATGCCTTGCATTATTATTTGGCCCCTTGGACACCTTGTATGTCTCTTGATTCTTGATTTGTATGTTTGTTTGCTTGATCATTTCTCTTTGTGTGTAATTCTATGATTCCAATCATGGTTTTACCTTACTTCTTAGATGCCATGATAGACATCATGTTCCATCCCTTCATGCCACTAACCACTAATAATTAACATCTTGCATTCCAAATTTCTCCCATGTACATGCTATTAAATTTTTATATCTATTTAGGCATACCCATGTGGATCTAACAATCTCTATTTACAACTTTTGCTATATCTTGAGATCATGAATATCAATGCTATATCAAATGTTTTCATAGCTTAACACACATATAGGGCTTATTATTTTAAGGGTAGTCATTATAGGGTATTCACTCCTACCCTCAAAAGAGGGGGTAACAAATAGGGGTTTTGTCATAGAGATCAGAGCTCCTACCAGTCAAAAACATAGTTTCAAAAAAGTTTAGTCTAGATTCTAGAATTCAACACAGGCAGGCCAGATCACGCAGATAATAGAGAACATAGTTTAGTTTTTAGCTTTGGCTATGGATAATAGAACCAAAAATAGGACTATATCACTATACCCTAAAGTGTATAGTTTCTAGTGCTAATGTCTAGACAATGGAATATTTTGTTTTTTTAGAATCAGGTAGAGGGGTGAGTTTAGTCACAATTTTGCCATTACAATATAATTTAGAATCCAACAATTTTCAACACTTTTTTGCTTAAATAAACTATATATAATAAGAATCCTACATGGAATGAAGGTTTCCAATTATAGTTTAGACATTGAAATTGTTACAACTTTCAGTTCATAATCTATGTTATAGACATTAGTTATTGGGGGCAATGTGCATGGCACATATGCCTTGTTTTTCTGATTTCAATACATTTTCTTGTATATTACCAATATTTTCATGCCTTACTCCATTTGTAGGTGGTTGGAATCAATTTCAAATAAAATTTTATACAAGTTTACTTCCTAACTACTTGAGTTCCTGAGTTGATTCTAGTTTTAGAGGGACTTTTATACAAGTTCCAATCTCCATCTTTTGAAGTGGCCAACATTGGCCTAGTTTCTAGTTACATTCAGCTATCCATGCCAACATTATCACATTATTACACATTCATGGGCTTCATGAGCCATCTCATATGAAATTCATATTATACTTGTATCTTTATATTTAGCTTCACATCATGGGGCAATGATGGAGCCAAAGGACTAGCTAGCCTTTTGTATTCTTGAGCCACCAATTCAGAGGGATTAGACACATAATCTAGACATTGATTAGCACACACATGATTCATTAACTTTGTATAATTAGTGAAAATGGAGACAAAGGTCATACCTTTGCATTATTCATCCACCTTCTAGGGGATTGATCACTTAGCTCATCCACCAATATAACTCTTGGTTTAATATTCATCCAACATCACTCAACATAACCTAGCAACATAATAGGTTTTGTATTGGTTCACATACCTAATGAGGTGTATTCATTCCTTTCTATTTCTTTCTCTATCTCTACCTATCTTTTTACATTATTAGTTTAAATATAACATATCTATTAAGAACTAATCCACTTTGAATTTCCTTGTTTTTAGATTCAGACAGTACAATGTGCTCTCACCATGCACAAATTCAACATCACACAACTTCTTGGGCTTAGCCTCACAAGTAAGTTTAGGTACACTTCCATTTTTCTCCTATATCTTAGAATTTCACTTAGTTGCATATTTATAAATAAGTGGAGTCAAATTTAATCACATAAAAGTGTAATTTTTATAACTTGCACATGACTTATGACATCCAAACCATAGGTCTTTCCTTCTTGCTTACACAACCCACTAGGCATGTTTTCACTACTTCCTAGTCACCCAAATCCTTCTTGAATCAACCCTAGCTACCCTAAAATCATTTCTTAGGCATATACCTATCCACTAGTGTCTATGTCCACTTAGACAATATCACCATAATTTGGACTATAGCACTGGACCCTAGGGTGTCCACTTTCCAACACTATTATCCAAGTCACTCTTAGCCTCAAGTGATCAGATTTCCCCAAATCCTTATCCTTTTCCCTATCAACCTAACACAAAGTCATCTAACCTAGGATCATCATTTTCCCTATAAAATCTTATTCAAGGACCATTTATAAGGGTTGATAATCATTCAAAAGGCATGAGCTAGAAATACACTAAGCACACTCAAGCAAATCTTCATATTCTTTACATACAACCAACCACTACTATTTCTAACCTACTCAAGCTCCTACACAAGACATGAGTCATCTCAAGCTTTCCCAAATTTTCATAATACTTACATTGCATATATATGATTGCACATTACACATTTAATTTGGGAGAACTACATTGGTCTTGATCCCTCCTTAGAGTATTAGTATGTAGGAATCATACCCACACATAGGGTGTGATCATATGTTTAGTGCATAATACACACTAACACCTTTTTCTAGTTGATTCAAGACCACTTGTAAATCCTAAGGAGGAAATAGGACCCTAGAGGATTGAATTAGTTACACACAAAGATTCGTAGATGATCAAGACCTGAGATTCTAGATACAAAACCTCCCAAAGTATCAAAATGGAACACAAAAATATCAAAAGAATCAGATCAAAGGGACTATAATGCCAAAATTAGGACTATAGCACTAGACCCCAAAGTGTCTAGTTTTTAGTGCTATTGTCTAGATAGAAAATAGACTTCTAGGTTCTGAATCTGATAGTCTACCCAATCAATTTAGAAATTTGTAGTTCTAGAATCCTTTGTTTCAGTCTTAAAATCAGCTAAGTTCACTCACTATCCCCTTGTTTTCTATATTTATTAATTAATTGATAAAATACAGATTTAGGAAATTAGTAGGTTAATTTTGGTGTACTATATTTACATATTTTTTAGATTAATCTAAAACTCTTTACTAATTAGGAAATTAAACCCTTAGTTTCCCAACAATGGTAAAACATTAAGGATCAAAACAAATTAGAATTGGAGAGTTTTATTGTTGTGATTAAGGAATCCAAGAAGGGAGGTTAGATCAAGTGTTAAAACAAGTAACAAAACTTAAAAAAAAAACACTAACATGCTAACACTTACTTGCCTAGATCATAGAGGGAGCATAATTAATAAAAATAATTGAAAACACAACCAAAATTTAAATAATGACAAATTCTTTACCTTCCTTGAATTCTCCAAATTATTCATTGTGTGTCTTGTTCAACTTGTGCTCAAAGAGTCTTTAGTAATGGAGCTTGGTTATCTTATTTTCTCCTTGGCACCATGGCTGGTGGCATGATGTTGACTTTAGATTATGATTTTTGAATTATAACACTATATATTTGAATCATGTACCAAAACCTACATTATAACTTTAATCTATCCAAGCTCTTCAAATGAAGGGGCAAATGCTTGTATTTATAGGCTTAAGAACTAACCCCAACTCAAGGTGAGTTAAGGTGTAGTTTAAACATGGAATGGGTTCAAACCTAACATAAGTAAGTTAATTAACCACAATATATTTAAAAGGTGTCAAAAGTTCATGATTTACAATGAATAGGCATAGGTGAGATATTTGTAAAGTCTTAACAACTCACAAAAGGTAATCATGAAAACCTATGGTATTCTTGATTTTTGAATTTATTTTTTTATAATTTCAGTAATTTCTCATGGATAATTAAACTAATAATTTAATTAAATTTAGTGTTTTAATTAATTATGATTATGATTTAAGTATTTACAATATTTTATTTAATTTCATGTGTGTATTTACCCCACTTAATGGGTATATAAGTCAATTTTCATGTTGTGATGTCATAAGTTGATTAGAGATGAACCCGTGAGATATTTTTGTTGTTTACAATAGGATAACCCAATTAGGGATGTCTTAATGTGATTCTAACCTTTTATGAATGATGCACACAAAGTTTTTGGATGTTCAGTTATTCTTAGGCTAATTTGCAATGATTGGTAAGAATCAGTCTGAAGTTTGATATGAAGCCATTGGTGTCCAGTTTTAAGTGTTTATAGTTTTCCTCTATTTAGGAAGATATTGTGAGCTATAATAATAGTAATGTCTTCTCAAATAATAAAAAATGCTTATATGCTTAAAATAAGATGGTGATTGATAAAAAATCCTAAAAGAATGTTTGGGAAAATTATAATGATACCCCCTCAAGGGAGTGGTTGTCACATGCATTTGATGGATGGTCCCTTGAAAAGAAATAAGAAGAATGAAATTAAACGATGGTGAGATTAATACAAATGAGAAAATGATTGCATATATTTATTTAAAAAGTAATAATTTTCAAAAAGGTGGTTATAATCAATAACAAAGGTTGAGACATTGATTTTCCTAAAGGTGGTTATAATAAGTGGCAATGACATATACCCCAATTAGGGCTGATGAGTCAAAATAATGATTTAGACATAAGAGCTTATAATCATTAAGATTATTGGGAGAAAAATTGATTGATTGTGACTTAGTAGGTTAGATTGGAAATCATAACTCAAAGATATAACCTATTGCATAGATTAAATATGAGTGGGAACAAATGTAGATGTGATGGTCTAATGATTGAAGAAGCCATAAATAACTAGGGATACAAGGATGCACAAAGTGAGGAAATAGAAGAATATAAGAATAATAATTGATTAATAAAAAATATTTGGTTATACCTACCAATGTAGATATACTCATCCTTATTAGTATTGATACAACAATAATGGTCAATGGTTTGATTTGATCAAGGAGGGTGGAAGGATTTGACAAAGTTACCAAGGAGAAACTTCTATAGCTCCATTGATTATAATAATTCCTAAGCTAATTTTTATTGTAGCATGTGAATGTATGCATCATGATATAACACCATGATAACTTTGATGAAATATGCATAAGGACTGACTCTTGATCCAATAAAAAATTGACAAAAAATCACCAATGATAAAAAACATGATGATAATGTTAACATATGAATATAGATAGAATCAATAATAATGCACAAGGAATCACCCGATGAACACATATAGACTAAGTCCAAGTATAATATTGAAAAAAAATCAATAGGCAAGGAAATAAATAAACAACACATAGAAATAAAACAAATGGGAAAGCAAAAGAACAAATAGAAAACAAACACACATAAAACATCCTAACAATGGATTTGCCCTAGTAGGGTAGATTGAGGATGACTAATTATGCTCAGATAGGATAAATGTTTTTAGATTTTGAAAAATTTGAATGTTTTCAAAAGTCTTCTAAGCATCTTAACCCAATTGGGAATTACCAGATACTAAATGGTCCAACTCACAAAATGGTGAGAGTGTTGGCTTAGGTTGCTTACAAAATGGCAAGAGTGTATAGAAAAGGGGGACTGATCTGACCTCAATGTGAATCAAACATGATCTATATAGTCCCAAAATGACCTCAAGTCATAGTATCTCCACCCACACAAAAGGAAGGGAGAACCAATTAGGTCACAACAAGTTTTAAAATTTTGATAAATGGCCAGGCAAATGTAAATAGTAATGGAAAGGTGATGAGGCAATGTGTGGTAAAGGTGTTTTTCCTAATTTATCCATAGGTGGTTATAATTAGGAAATAATGACATAGGTTAGTGATACTAATTTTCCCATAGGTAGTTATAATTAGTAACAGAAGGTGGACTATGGATTTGCCCATATGTGGTTATAATCAATAACACCAGTCAAATATGAATGAAAGATAACTTGCTAGATCAACTGTCACACTACTTTCATAAACTATCATTTAAATAGAGAATTTACAAACTATTGAAACTAGATCAGAATCCCCTTGTATAAGGTGAGGGAAGAACCAAATGAACCAAGATCAAAAGGGGTTGGGTAGGATGTCTAAAAATAAGCTTTGGTCCAATAAGGATGGCATGGTAAAATGGTATATGGTATGGACTATTTTAGGATGATGATGATATAAATATTGGATAAAATGGTTAGAGATATTCCCTCAAGTGGGAAGTTAGATGGTAAGAGGAATGACAAAAGTAAAATGGAAAGGTATATGGCAAGGTAAATGTTTTTGGCCTAGATAAATGTTTCTATTATTCTTGTTGATATGGAGATGCACATCGTTATCATCAAATGACACAATAAGAATAATTAATCATGTAAATTTATAGCCCACACCTCTCTTGAATAACTACTTTGTCAAGAACCTACTACAAATTTGGATGTTTAAAATGTTGATGTGATCTTCATTAGTCATTGATTATGTTTCCTTCAAACATCAAGACAAGGTATCTTTGTAGCCTTTATGAAGGAAAGTGTGGATAGGGATGGTAAATATAGATAAATAATGGATGATAGGTCTAATTTGGTGATGTATAGGTGGATGATAATGGAATGTATAATGGTTGGGCAATAATTAAAGATCAACGTTTTTACAGACATAATATTGTTGATTCTAGATTCAACATAATTTTGGTTATGGTAGGGTTAAAGACTTTTGAATATGTTATCTATAAGACCACTAGATTTTTATATTGTTTGGGGTTGAGAATACATATGATCTAATTATGTTATACATTAGAAGTTGTACTGATTTGATCTTTGATAATGTCTTCATCAAGTAGTGAAGGACTATTGTGCTTAGATATTGGTACCTCAAAGAAGTTTTCACCAATGAAGTTATCTTGATTGTCCCATATCACATCTACGAAGGTTTCACTAAGGAATGTTGAATTTTTACTTTGATTGTCTTCTAACACCTCAAAAAAGGTTTCACTAGAAGATGTTGAGTTTGAGCTTTGATTATCCCCTAGTGCCTTTGAAAATGTTTCACTAGGAGATTGCTATTCTTTTTCATGAATTTGGTCTTATCTTTCCTTATTTTATTCAACTAATATGTCACCATGGATAGATTTCAATAGGGTTTTATTCTATCAATCCCAATCAACACTTGTGGGAGGTAGAAGGTCAATATAATGGCTAGGTTAGTTGGTGTTAATTCCATGTAGAATGGTAAGGGAATGGAGGGAGGAAACATAATCCTCATAGAATATACTAATATATATTGTGTCAAATCTAAATTAATCATCCTTAAAAACCATATAAGGATCACAAATCTATTCAAATTGATCTATGAGGCATGCATAACCAATATTAAAATAGGTATGAACATATTTTGATTCTGAAGTTGAGTCTAACTCAAAGGATTTTGAATCCAATGTTGAGACTAACATTGATTCTACTTCTAATGCTAAATTTAATGTTGGTTTAAGAATAGAACCTAACTTCAATGTTGATTCTTCATTTAGTGTATACACTACTACAATGATGTCTTATTGAATGTTTGGTTTTGGATAGGTAATAACTTATGATGGCATGATGGGCTCTATGGAGACTAGTTTATAAAAATAAAACTCCTCAATGAAGGAAAAACATCAAGAGACAACTCCTTAGAGACTATCTTTTCAAAGGGATTCTCTTTAAAAATAGGCATATGGTCAAAATAATAATTTTCCCAAAGGTGGTTATAATCATTAATAAGTGACTCTACAAAGATTGGCTTGTTAGAGTGAGACTCCTTGATAATGGGTCTGGGATCAAAAGGTGATTCATTATAGGTTAACTCATCATAGATGTTTGGTTCAACAAAAACATCATGTCTTGGTTGGTTTGCTTGGACTTGGCTTATAATTAGTTATAAAATACTATTTTTTAATATATCTGGATCTTCAAAGGATTGGATTAGTTGGAGAGGTACTGATTGGCTCAGTCTTAGCTAGACAATTGGTATGGGTTTTATAGAATGGGGAATGATTCGCAATGGTTAAATAATGGTTAGTGGTTGGATAATGATAGGGTGTTGTGGAGCTTGGTTTCTCACACAAACCAAAGGATGATGTCCTAGAATGGAAATGGTAGGGCACTATATAAATTGATCGTTAGGATAATCCAAAGGATGAAGTCCTATAATGGTAATGGTAGGGCATCATTCAGCTTGATTTCTCACACAAGGTAAAGCATGAGGTCCTGGTATAAAAATAGTAGGTCATTATACAACTTGTTTACTCACACAAGCCAAAGGATAAAGTCTTGGTATAGAAATGGTAGGGCATTATAGAGCTTTGTTACTCACACAAGCTAAAGGATGTGGTCTTATTATAAAAATGGTAGGGATTCATGGAGCTTGGTTACTCACAAAAGATAAAGTATGAGGTCATATAATTGTAATGGTAGTCCTTAGATGTTGTGGAGCTTGGTAGCTCATGAATTCCAAAGGAGGGTTAATGGTATAGGTGGAGGAATGGATGTCATTATTAGTGAGATATAAAACATCATACATCAACTGGACAAAAAAAGGTATCATTGAATTAGGCACTTGGATTTGTTCCCCAGATTGAGTATTATAAGGAGGATATGGATCTATCTCACAAACCACTTATTCACCATAAGGGTCTTGATTAAAGAAAATTTGTGTCCATTATATTATAACTTAGATTTTAATAACTCCACCATAATTGTAGTTAGACATACTCACATTAATAATGAAATCTTTGAAAAAAGTCCTAGAGTTTTACAAATTTTGAAAAATAATGTATAAAAACACAAAAGTTTCAAAATCTATCTAACTTGGTCTGTGGGACTTTATCTCCAAAATGGTTTGTGTTAAAACTTTGTATAAAATAGTCTAACTTCAAATTTTTAATGTCAAATGTCTCACACATAAAAGGTCAAGTGGTTGAATAAAAAGTGCCATCCCAAACTCTAGGTACAAGGTGTTCCAAACAAGTCTAATCTAAAAAAAAAAAGTTCCTAGGTCTTTTGGCCAAACATGGTGTCAAAATCTAGGCTCAAAAAATTCATGTGCTAATACTTTTTGCCAAACATAGTGTCAAAAGCTAGACTTTAAATAAAGGTGAGATTTTAGTCTATTAAACTTGGAACACTTTGGCATAGATTAGGCATATAAAATTCAAACATAAAATTGGTCAATTGGCATAATTCATAAGGAAAAATGCATAAGCCTAAGTTGCATAACATAAAAGAGAAATATCAATGCCTAAAACCTAATTAAGTAATGCATAAACAAGAATCAATAAATATTTGAATTTGAACTTGGCAAGGTTAATTAAAAACTTAACTTAGGAAACTAGGAATCTTCAAACAAATAACAAGCTAAAAAATATGCATGACATTGGTTCTACAAAATTACATTAGGCACAAGGCAAAAAGGTCTATGAAACAAATTTGAAAATTTTAATGATGTTATCACTCTCTAAGACTGTGATAATGGTTTGTTTCAAAGACTCCAAGGCATAAACTTGAAATTATTTGGGCAACATAATGTTACCCATTTCAATCAAGTGACACACACAAACAAGTTTGGTAAATGTTTTTAAGGCAAAGATGTGTAACAAAATATCCATCATAATGCTTCCTCAAACAAAGAATGGCATATAAATAAAACTTGGTATGACATGGCATAATAAATAAATGGTTTTAGACTCAAAAATACCAAACAATAAAAGGATGAGATGGCATAATATTTAAATGTAATGTCTTAGATCATATAACTAACAAGGTTCATCAAATGGGGTTGACTAAAACTATATCTTTTGAACATATAAATTGGTCCCAAGTATGACTAACACTAGACATGTGCCACATTAATTGAGTTCATATTTGTTAACTTACTATGCAAGGGTATATTCCTTTGCATAGTGATACCATCCATGAAATGCTAAGTGGAATCCTTTGGTTAACCATACTTGACTCAGGTTTTCATTATGAAAGGATATGTTATTCACTCAACCCTTTGGCTCTTGTAGTATGAATACCCTAATTTTTATACCTTATCATAGAGCGGGGTTGAAACATTTCTAGTAGATGAAACCCTAGGTTAGTGTTTCACAAAATAACTCATGAAGAAGCTATGAAATCCCATCCACAAGCTAAATTGCATGAACATAAAACTAAGTGGAAATACTTTAGGGTTTTATTTAGATCACCTAAACCATGCAAGTTTTGAGGAGAGACTAGGAAAAATTCTTTTCACACCTTGGACTAGGCACAAATTGCAAGTGAAAAGGCACTTTTGATCACCAAAGTTACCTATAGGGGATAGGGAGAGAACATACTTGAACTCTTTATTTTGCATAAAAACCACACAAATATAAAAAACTTTCAACAAATTGTAATCTAAGTGAATTTTTATTTTAGGCACCAAATTAAGATGTGTTATAAAGTTTTAGGCCCATTGGTTTATTTGAAAAAATGTAAGAATTTTCACAAAACAACTTAAGTAAAAAAACTTATAAAACCAAATATTCAAGACCAAACCATTATTTTTAGGAACTAAAATGAACTATTCAAGACCTAATAATTCTAGGTTCTTTTAAGCACTAAAACCAAATGTTCAAGTGTTATAAATTCTTTTTAGCACCAAAATGAAGTGTTAAAGAATTAAACATCTATAAATTTGGTACTTTTATAACATGACCTATAAAGTTTAGATGGTTTTTGATATTTTTTAAATATATATGCAACTTGAAGGTAAAATGATAGCATATTATAAAAATTTAGGAGAAAACATGTGGTTTTAAAAAAACAATCATAAAAAATGGAGTCTAGATGACCCCAAATGAATATCTGAAAGATGGTCTATCAATCTCAAGTATACACATAGTGAAAAAATGCAACTCATAGTGAAAAAACACAACTCATATTGTAAAAACATGATTTATCAAGTTATGGTATTATAACTTAATGAAAAAATATTATTGTGATTACTATTAGTTAAGGTGAAAAATCACTAATGATCATGCAATATCATGCTTCACAAAACTGTAGTTTTATAATATCATGATTCTCAAAATTGTGGTATTTGATATCATGATTTTTAGAGTCATGATATTTCAATATCACAAATATCTCCATAAAATTAGAAAATAATTATCATCACATTAATAATTATGTACACAACTATGAAAATAGAGGCAAAACCACAACTGTGTGAGTTTTGATATTATAGTCGTGAGAGCAAAATCATAATTTCATAGGGCAACCTCATGATTTTCCAAAAAATATCCTTTAACTTAAATTTTTCACCTTCCTTGGATAAAAATATAAAATTTTGATATGAAAATCATTAGTAAAATTATCTATAAGGCTTTAAGAGAAACTTTTTTGGGTACATGTCCCACCGGGCATGCTATTTGTGATCAAGGAATTCAATAAGGGATGTTAGATCAAGTGTTATAACAAGTAAAAAAAACTTGAAATAAAACACATTAACATGATAAAACTTACTTACCTAGATCATAGGTGGATCATAATGAACAAAACCAATTGAAAACAAAATAAAAATGTAAATAATGACAAATTCCTTACCTTCCTTGAATTCTCCAAATGATTCATTATGGGGCTTGATCGACTTGTGCTCAAAGAGTCTTTGGCAATAGATCTTGGTTATCTCCTTCTCTCCTTGGCACCATGGCTTGTGGCTTAATGTTGGATTTGGATTATGATTTTGGCATTATAACGTTATAAATTTGAATCATGTACCAAAACTTGCATTATAACTTTACTCTATCAAAGCTCTCAAAATTAAGAGGAAAATGCTTGTATTTATAGGCTTATGAACTAACCTCAACCAAAGGTATGTTAAGGTGTAGTTTAAACATGAAATGGATTAAAACCTATCCTAATTGAGTTAATAAACCCTAGTAGAGTTAAAAGGTATCAAAATCTAATGATTTTTAATTAAAAGGCATAGGTGAGATATTTGTAAAGGCTTGACAAGTCACAAAAGGTAATCATGAAAGCCTAGGATATTTTTGATTTGTTATTTCCTTTTTTAGATTTTAATTAATTTCTTATGGATAATTCATATAGGTATTTAACTATATATAAAATTTTAATTAATTATGATCAAGTTTTTGTCATTTATAATTTATATTTTAATTTTATGTGTGAATTTGACCCACTTAATAGGTATATAATCCATTTTGCATGTTGTGATGTCGAACAATGATTACACCTGAATCCATGATATTTTTTTGTTTCCTATAGTAGGATAACCTAATTAGGGAGTCTTAATATGATTATAAGCTTTGATGAATGATCCAAAAATAACTTTTGGATGTTTAGTGATTCTTAGGCTTAATTTCCAAAGGTTGATAAGAATCAGTCTGAAGTCCAATATGAATCCATTGGTGGCCAGTTTTAGGTGTCTACAATTACTACTTGGAGGGAAACTAATGAAGTTATCTTACCACAAAATTTCACTCCCATTCCTCAAGAACCCCCAAAAAAGTCCTTAAATATTCCAATTTAGAATAAAATGGTGAAGCTAGGGGATAAATAAAGTGTAAAAAGACTATATTATGTTATTGATATCAAGGAAGAACTTAAACTTATTCCCCCTCCTCAAGAGCTTAAAACCTTCCCATGTTGGAAATCAATTCAAGAAGGAATCCAAGGAAAACAATAAATCCTTGTCAAAACATTTTAAAAAACTAAGACTTTCCTAGCTTGGAATGGGGTCTAATGGCCTTTAAATTTGTGGCATTAGTTCTAAGATTGGTGCCCCTTCTTTTATGAATAATCGATAATAACATTAGGTGGTCTTAAACCTTAGAAAAACCCCAAAACATAGTTTTGAATAATATTGATGTAATTTTGAGATTTTTAGAACAAGATGAGAATTTTATAAGTCTATATGGGTGTATAAAACCATCTCACATCTTTATGCATTAGGTTCACATGTGTGAACAATCAGGTATCAAGAGGAACCTCCATGAGAGATAGGTTGCAAGTTTACCCTTCAAGGTTTTGAGGTCTCCAAGACAATATGGTATGTGTAAGTGATGGTTAGTGGTTCCTCATAATTTTATTATACCTTATTTATCTACTTTAGTGTATGTAATAGGTTTTTAGTGCCTACTAAATCCCAAGACTTAAATCAAGACCTTTTTAGGTAGTATACATTCATGGTTTGAAAACTTGAGTAGGCATTTTTTGATGTTTTGAAGTTGTATCATCTAATTAAAATACTAATACACTTAGGAGAAGCTGTATAAACATTTTTAGAACACCTAATAATCTAACAAACACTTTCATCATTCTCCTTAAATGGTAAAGAATATCATGGAAACCAATCTTAGAGATGGACTATGTACATAAAGGCAATGAAAAACTTACCAAGACCATTGACACACATCAAGTATTTGAAAACAAATAATAGATAAATAATAGAACATTGATCACACTATTAATATTAATCAAGTGGGTTGAATGGGCAGAACATCATGTAAATAATGGAACCTTGCCTAAATTATCACATATAGTCATGTCTTGGACAAGTTTGAGGGGGAAGATGCAATGTATGAATTAGATTTGGGGTTTATATGGATAATAAGGATGTATACAATACATTAAACATAATAATGATATTTAATAACATCATAGAGTGATATAAAGAGAATCCACCTTAAGTTTGCAGTCATACAACTTAACTTCCACCTATAGGCCAACCTAAGCCTTAGTGAGAAAGAGACCAATTACAGTGCTATTTGATGGATTTACAAGAGTTTATAAAGGTTAGGGAAATGGTGAGTAAGGTAATTTACTTTAATATTACCATTAAAAATGTAATTAAAACTAAAATATTTTAATTTGGTGTACCTTCTAGTCAAGACACCGCAATGACTACATACAAGTAGAAGCATCTAGAAAGAAGAAAAGATGTATGTTGTAATCAATGTAAGGTATTCATGAGGTTTGAAGAGAGTAAAAAAAAAATCCAAATTCTTACCAAGGACCATAAAAGTTCTAAAAACATCTTTAAGAGAAGGTGATAGTCTAGTAGGCCTAAACTTGCACCTACATGCCTATGCATAAGGAAGGTTTGTTTGTTGAGCTGATATGGAAACATAAAGGTTATAAAAAGGTGATGAATAATTAAATATAAAATATATTAGGTTTTTAACACTTATAATAATGATAAAAATGTAACTTTGTCTAATAAAATCACCTATAGATGTACTTTTGTATCCAAACTCAGTCAAGACTCTATGCAAGCCTAAATGAAACACTCACAGACCTATACATGAGAGTGTGGAGAAATTGCATGTTTTGAAGATAGTTTCAAGATTGAATACTCAGTATAATGATAAACACATTTAGGTTTTATTTCATGAGCTTTAAATCACTAGGAAAGAAAGGAAATACTTAAGTAATCTATTAGGTTCAAGAGTACAAGAAGGATTATAAACCCTAACATGAGCTAAAGGATGTTGTAGGAGGTATAATGAATATAAATGGTAAATAATAAAATTTTAATGTTTAATACATATGATATTTACCTTACCAAGGTTTTTAAAGTCAAATCTAAGGACTTTTTCACCTTTTCACTGGTTTGCTCTCTCTTGACCTCACAATTATAGACCTATTAGCCCAAGAGTCTTAAAGAAACACTTGTAACTATACATACAAGTTACATGGGATCAAAAGATCATTGGGATCATATATAAAATTTTATAATTGTAAGTTTTGGAATTATTTCATTTTTTAAGGCCTTAAGCTTTATAAATCATTGTTAAGATGATAAGCATGTCTCAAACTTCCAAGAAGACTAGAAATGACCTGATGGGATAAATTGGCTTATTAAGTGCCTAAGATGGATTTAATAACCCTTGAAATAACATGATAAACCTCCATAAATATCTTGGGCACTTTCCCAAGACATCAGTTGGCATGTGCATGGTATAAAGTGTAGGGAAGAGGGATAAAAATGAGTATTTCAAGCCATTTGGAGACATAAAAAGTTATATTAAACCTTAAAATTGGACATGGATCATTATTATTAGGTATTTTAGGTAAATAAAATTTTTATTTATATTTTCACATGTGTGAAAGGTCAATGGAGATAAATCTTAGTTTCTATGCCTAGAAATTGTTGATGGCATAAAATTGCACTAGATACTAGCCAATAAACAATGGGAAGTTTCAAGTTGTGGGACAATGTGACTTGAAACAACCTGTAGGTTTTAAATAAGTTGGTCTCTTATGTTTTATGGTGTTGGGGAAAAGGGATAGGAGACTAAACAGAAACACAAAATGCAGGAATTAAAACCTAACTATGGCGATGCGCCTAAGTGTAATCCTAATCCTAACCTGAGCGCAGAGTGACTATTATAGGATTCTATTACATTTAAGAGTAGACAAGTGCATGATAAATGTAAAATATTGGAATAACAAAAATAGAGGCTCAAAATAGGGGAGTCTTTTGTTGAGATACAAGAATTGTCAACAAAGGCATAATGTTTTATCTTCTTAATAGAATCCTCCAATCACATAAGAGGTAGAGAAATCACACATATTTATGTAAGACTTCAGACTCCAAAGAATGGGATAAAAGAAAATAACATTTCCAATCACAACACTATAAAATCTACAGCATAAACTACTTTGTAATCGACACAGATAACATCAACAAGGGCATAGTATTCAATTTTCTTATTGAATCTTCCAGTCATACAAAAGATGCAAAAACACACATAGTCATATAAACCTTTCAACTCAAGAAAATGGAATAAAAGCAAATGAGATTATTGGTCAAAATTTTGAAAAGTCTAAAACTATAGAATTCTCCCCTTTTTTTTAGATTTTACAATCTTGCTTATATAACCTTAGGTGTCTCCTTCGATCACTTCCTTTCCCATGCAATTCCACTCCATCATTTACTCTTAAGGGACAAAATAGATGGTGCATTAAATGCCTTAGATGCATTTTGGTCTTATCAAGAACCGCCCTAGCTTTGGCATGGTGATATGTGTCTAGGACCTCTCTTTGCACCTAAAATTCTTCATTTCATCCCTATTTTGGCTGCTTAACTGTCTCTTCTCCCTCTGCTACTAGGGGACAAATAGATGGTGCTTTCAATGCTTGAGAGCCCCAAAAATCTACCTAATGCACTATTCTATCTACCAGGAATAACTTCTACCTATTTTCCCTCCATCTCTATTGTAGCAAATAAATGGACACAAGGACACTTAGTCAATTTATGAAATTTCTCTCCTCTTGATCTAAAAGGCACCAGAGGATGACACTTGGCTGCTTCCACTTTATTTATATTTTTTTGAGTAACACCCCACCTTTGACACCTATTACAGCCTACTTCCTCGATACTTTATAGCTTTATTGAAACAAAACTCAGTGCATTCTTTGCCTTGACAACCCTTAAGAAGGATGGGTGCACATGGTAGTCTTCACTTATTGACACCTGACACTTCATCGATACTTTGAAATATCATCTAAGACGCACCACAATCTTCATTCAGTGATTAGGCTTAAAGGTGGTCTCTTAAAATTTGATATGTGATGACCTCTGTTGCTCTTGGGAAGATACATGGCATCTTCTATTTCTCCTGCTGGGGGTATGTGGTGCCTTCTGCTTTCTTTAGGGATGGAGTAGAGAGGGACTCAGAAGGTGACACTTGGGAGCCTCTGCTACACTTTGATACTTAGCAAAATGAATGGTGCCTTTATGCATTAAATGGAAAGCATTGGACCCAAGCATTGAAACAAAGGTTGTTGGTAGTTGACACGTGGTGGCTTCCACTACTTCTTTAAAAAGGTAATTTAGGGCCTCCACAACTACCACCTAGTGATTTCCCCTCTCTCTATTACTTATCTAGTTGGAATTCTTTTTCAAAATAGAAAATATGGGTGCCTCTTATGATATGTGGATGCTAACACATGGTGCATTCCATGGTTCTCTAGAAAGTTATAATGAGGTCCTCGAAAGTTGTCAGCTGTCCATCCTCATCTCCTAGAGGCTAACACATGGTCGCTTCCACTTGAATCCAATACTTAGGCCAAAGTTGAAATGAAAAGAACAAGAGAGTAAAAAAGGGACTGTGCTCTGAGGATGACACTTGGTAGATTTTGCTGCACTTTGACACTTAGGCAAAAATGAACCCATCTTTTGCATCAAAACTCTGTAGCTTCATTCTTGATGCGTAGGAATCAAAATTATAGTGCTCAAATCAAAAATAAATTGAATACAGTGTAGAGTAAGAAATTACTCTACAGTTATTAGTGACCACCAGGACTTTTGAGCCTGCTCAAAAAGGACTTGACTCTCACTCAATCAAAATTTCAAAATTTATAGATTTAAAAGAGCTGTTTGGAAGATAGACCACTCGTGGTCAGATAACCCTTGCTTGGTCTATAACTCATCAAAATCTAGGTCCAGGATAATGAGATCCTTGTGCAAAAAGGTTTGTAGGACCTAGGTAGTGGCTTTCAGCTTAGATTCTAGCTAAAAAATAGGAATCAAAATAGTCTTAACCTTTGGGGCTGAGGAATCATCCTGCAAGCTCTAGAAGACTATTTGATCTAGTTGTTTAGCTAGTAGCAATGTGTGAAGTTGATCCATTGTCAAATCCATCCTTGTATTTGGAAATAAGGAAGGCAAGCCTAGTTGCACTAAATCTTTAATGTGTTGTCTCATCTCACCGATGCCTTCTTTTATGACATCGATACAATTTCTACAACTATTGGCTGTGGCATTGTGACTGAGCTCTTCATTAATCCATTTTATGATAGCCATTCTATCAGGGATCCTCATGGCCACCAATGTCGCATCCCTTGAGCTATAGAGCTTCTCTAATAAAGAATGAGAGTCTGTGACTCTCTAGGAGATCATGGCCAGAGTGCTCTGTACTATATTTTCTACCCTTTCACACAATTACTATGTGTTGTGTAGAAAGGTGAAAGGTGGCCTGAGCTAGATAATCTCAGAAGATATCCTTACCCATGCAGACTCGTAGAGCTCCTTCACCATCTACATGACTCTGACACCTCTAGGCCTATCGGCCAGCTCAATCACCAGTTGTGCCATCCTCTGCTACTCTACCTATAACTGGGCTTGAAAAGCCACAACTTTTTTCTTTTCTTCTAGCAACCTTTGTTGTGATTGGGTAGCCTACAGTTGGATTCCTTTGACTCTTCCCTACAATGTTGCAGTTTCCCATCTCAGAGCTATAGCTGTGTCCTTGGAAAGTGCAAGCTTTGCCTTTAATGAATCATTTTGGGCCTGAATTGCCTATTGAGTCTAGATGGAAACAGTATCTTGTAACTATTTTTGTAGACTAGTTATCTCGTTGTCTTTCTTATTTATTTGTTCAGCCAAACTATTACAGTTTGTCTTCTCCTGGGCCAAATTGGCCTCTATCTTCTGTAGTCTCCTTGATTTCTTCAAGTAGTCTTCTATGACCGTAGAAGTGGATTCTATCAATAGCTCGACTCTGTCATGAGGCTTAAATAAGGACATATCAATGGCCACTACGTTCATGGTGTAGTCCTCTAGCTACATTTGCTCACTCAGCCTGGCAATGTTGGGTGAAAAATGGGTCACCATCAGTTATTATTGGATAGGTTCAAATTATGACCTCAAATGTGGAACTACCAGCACTTTATTCTCTCTACTCCTCTTCTTCTCCAATCAGGCTTCTCTTGCCTTCTTAACAGCATCAGCTTACATTTGGAAGGTGGAAGGGGATGCAATATGTCCCCTTGAAAAAGGAAATCTTTATGGCATGCTATATTGGAGAGCCATTAGTTGTGTAGGGGTGAGTTGTAGGGGCATTTTTTTGGGAACAGAAGGGGGAAAATGGGTAATGTGAGGGCCTAAGGTGCTGATGAGGGGGTGGCTTGCAAAATGGGAATGGCAATAGTGGTAGGAGGTGTCACTTGACTGGGTGGAGGTGTTATGCCAACAGGGTGAGGAATAGGTTAAGAGGGAGGAGGATGAGGAATACTTACCTAGAGGGAGGTTACAGTGCTCTACATGGGGTGTCATGAAGGTTCCTCTTCCTCTTCTGGGTCTAATTGGAATTACACCCTCCTCCTTTTTCTAGGTGTCTCCACCTTTGGTTGTGTTTGTCTCCTTTCCACCTCTATTGTTGCTAATGGTGCATGTGGGGAACTGGGGACTTCAATTATCCCCACTAATGTGGAGGCTCTTGGTGGTGATGATACCACACCTCTTTGCTATTCTCTAGCAGCTGTAGCTTACTCTAAAGCCTATGGTTATTGGTTGGGTCCTGCTCCATCTGCTTGCTCCACCCCAAATGTCGGCACTTAGCTTGTGTCTGGGCTAGAAATAGGGGATGGCTGCCATTCTTCCCAAAGTTCTTCCCACCTTTCATCTGAGTCCATGCCCTTGAAGGCATGGGTGGTTTGGGAGATTTCTTGCCTATATCTCCAATAGGCCTTAATTTTTTCTACATCCCATCCTTGGTTCCTCAGCATCCTTCTCAAACCAGAGGTCATTCTGACCTTGGGATCATAATCCCTTTATTTATCATAGAAGGTCTCTCGTGGTCTATTCAGTGGGAGAGGTAGGTCTATCAACTCAACATAGAGACTAGGGGTGTCTTCCACAAGATTTTTCTTGGTCTCCTAGGAGGGACATCTTTCATGCACAATCCTAGCTCTAATTCTATTTGTCCTCACTAAGGAGGCTATGTAATCTACTGGGTCATAAACCCACTTGTCCTCTATCAATAGGAATCTAAGGAAAGCTAGCTTCCTCAACAACACAGTCTCAGCTTCTTTGGCTTCTAGGCTTACATTGCCTACCATCCATAGGAGATTATATAATCTCCTCTTCTTCTTCCCTGAGCCATATTCATTGTCAACCACTGACACCTACCTAGTGATTTCTAGGAATGCTAACTGAAGAGTTAAAACTTTTGGTAGCAACACTGGTTCCCCATAGAATCCATGGACCCTAATGATTGTGTGATGGGCCCCAAAATAATAGTCACATGGAATTGGGTAGCTGACTAAGAGGTTTGTGACACTTGGGAATAACTTGTTTATAACAGGCTTGGGGCTAAGGCAATGGAGGATAGGGGTGATGAATAATTCTCAGAAGTCATATGTGTCACTAGTTTTTGATAAAATATGTGTCCATGCAGACATAGGGATGGTTCTTTGAGGATCAAAGGCTGGGTCATATAGGTTCAAGCTCATAAATTAGGAGAACAAGTTGAGGTTTTGGTACAAAATGAGGTGGAATAGAAATAAAGAATACCTTAATATCCCTTATGCCTTGAACTGGGTTAGTTTCTCAACCATTGAGAAGGTGAGATGCTTGAAGAAGTCAAGATGGTACCCCTGCATCTTATCAACTATTTTTAACTTGAAGAGGATGGCCATTTGCTCAGTGTATACAGTCATCTCATCCTTCATGCCAAAGATGAGAGCCATCATCGATAGTGCATCTTGGCTGGCATGTGCGAACTGAGTTCTTGATGCTAGGAGCGTGGGTACCATTGCATCACCATCAACTATTTGCAACTTAGACATTAAGAACCTAGTCTGATTGTTGACATTTGCCCACATCCTCTACATCCTATCAATGGTGGGGAAGGTGGCAGTATCATCGTATCATAGGGAAAGCATGTCCCTGATAGCTTGAGGGGTGACCTATAGCATTAAGCGGCCTTGTTGGATGGATCAAGATTGTGGTTTGAGTAATGCCTCACATAAATCAATTATATTTAGGCATGGGTACATAGCTAGGACAATGAATTGAGCCAATTATGAGGTCCAAATCCTCATCTTGAATGTTTCATATTGCCTTGCCCTGGCTCTTTATAGACACCTTTGGTGCGCTCCTTCTCTAAGGTTATTGCCATTGGCTCTTTGCTAAATTTGGTCCATGATCTCATCTACATAGTCCCTTACATTAGATGCATCACTGGTTTGGCCAACTCCCAGGGCTTTAGTTCTTAGGTAACTTTTTGGTGGCTACACAAGAGCTATAGCATAAGATCTACTTTCCAGTAACCTGTCAAGGTACCCAGGTGATCCTACCCCTTGTTGGGATGATGATGCTCCTACCATCTCTATGTTTCTTGTATGATACTCTGCTATGAACTTTTCTCAAGATAAAAATATGCTTTTTTAAACAATTCACTAGGTGCTAATAATCGCAATGAGCAGGATATTTTCATAGGAATGCTTGAGAGTTGTAAACTTTAAAATTTCCTAAGGGGGTATTTATGGGCTGATCGAGTCCCAAATAGCATTAAATTTGGGTGACCATTAGCAAATCCTACTCAATCTTAAGGAAGCAGCAAGGTAGACATGTTATGCAGTGCAAGGTACCTTGGAAATCTAAAAAGTTTTGGGGAAGCATTTATTGTGGCAAAATTTAAAGAATTAAAGAATTCCTAAGACATTGACTCTGCATTTAAATGTTTATTTTAAAAGAAAGTGGGAAAGCAAAAAAAACAAAGTGATGCAGGAATGGAAACTACCTAACTACATTAATTACAAATCTTTATTTCCCTCCAGGATCAAAAACAAATTTTCCCACATCCTCTTTATGACAAGCCAACTTGTGTTTCCATACCAGTGATTGCAATGGATATGTCATTGATGGAATGTTCTTTGCTTCAGCCACATAGGTCTGCCTACACTCAAATGAATCTGAGTAAAACATGTATTCGACATCTATGAACTCTTCTTGTCCTTGAATGCCCATCAAATACTAGTTCTTCATGTTGTCAGGTGTCATCAAGAAATCATTGGCTATTGGTTCTTCACTCTGTCCCTTTTGATACCCATTCTCTTTTGGCTCTTTTCCTTTAGATTCTAGCTTTATTTCAACAGTATGCTCCTTGATGACTATATCTCCTTAAAGGGGTGAATCTAAAAGATGGCCTTCCTTTTGCATACTCATTTGGGTCTCACAGTCATCTTTTCCATATCTAGCCAATCCATAGCCTTCTTGAATGATAGTGTCATCTGTCTCAATGACTTGGTCAAGGGAGTATCCATATTCCTTTGTATCCTCTTGCAAGGTGAGAAAGAAGTTAAAAAATGATCTCCTCTTCATCTAAAGTTAAGGAAGAATCTTATGGCTTATCCTCTTGCTCATCAAAGGGGGTACCTATGATGATTTCCTCCTCATCTATTCTTATGGAATCCTCTTGACTAGTGATGAATTGAGCATATTCTTCTACATACTTAATTGCCTCTTTCAAAATATATTCTTCTTAAAAAGGGGATGAAGAAAAAGGATGTGATGGAAAACAAGAAGCTTTTTGAGTAAGGGAGGAAGGGACTTGAGGGGAAAGTGAGAGTTTGGGGTTCTCTTCCCTTGCTACTATCATAGGTTATATATTATTGGGGAAGTGATCTTGATGGGTTTGACCCTACTCATGAATAGGGGTGGCGTATGTTTGATATGGGATTTATGGTGGAAAATATGAAGTTTGGTAGACTTGATAAGGCTGGTTCTCATGAACACTTAGCCTCTCTTTTAGGAACGCAATTAATCCACACACTTCTAACATCTCATATGTAAGCTCTTGCCAATTTTCCCTTTCAATGGGGTCCCACTCACTTTTAATTAGGTCTATTGCTTCCCTCACTTGATAGATGACATGACAAGGAATCTCTTGGCCATATCCCCTTATGTTATCAAGCTCTAACACATATTTTTTAAATCCCAGCAATGCTTTCTTAAAGGTAAAAATGAGATTAGGCTGGGCATAAAACTGGTATAGCTCATGGCCATGTGCATCCTCATCACTTGACATAATCCCAGGAGAAGTTTGTCTTTGATTAAACACATCAGGAGAATAAGACTCATAGCTATGAGTAACAAAATTATACATACCAAAAGGGGTTTCTTGATGATACCGCTTGATTGGCTAAAGACTCAAAGTCATCATTGGTGTTGATAAAACCTCCAAAGGCCAATTGGTTGAAGAATACACCAGAATTATTCAACTTAATGGAAGATTGGTCCCATCGGACATGCTAGAAACTATTGATGGCATAAAATTGCACTAGATCCTAGCCAATCAACAATGGGAAGTTTCAAGTTGTGGGATAATGCGACTTGAAACAACCTCTAGGTTTTAAAGAAGCTGGTCTCTTCTATTTTATGGTGTTGGGGAAAAGGGATAGGAGACAAAATAGAAATGCAAAATGTAGGAATTAAAACCTAACTATGGCAATGTGCCTGAGTGTAATCCTAATCCTAACCTAAGCACAGAGTGACTATTATAGGATTATATTACATTTAAGAGCAGATAAGTGCATGATCAATGTAAAAGATTGGAATAACAAAAATAGAGGCTCATAATAGGGGATTCTTTTGCTGAGATACAAGAATTGTCAACAAAGGCATAGTGTTCTATCTTCTTAATAGAATCCTCCAATCACATAAGAGGTGCAGAAGTCATGCACAATTATGTAGGACTTTGGACTCTATAAAATGGGACAAAATCAAATAACATTTCCAATCACAACACTATAAAATCTACAGCATAAACTACTTTGTAATCGACACAGATAACATCAACAAGGGCATAGTATTCAATTTTTTTATTAAATCTTCTAGTCATACAAAAGATGTAAAAACACACATAGTCATATAAACCTTTCAACTTATGAAAATGGAACAAAAGCAAATGAGATTATTGGTCAAAACTCTGAAAAGTCTAAAACTATAGAATTCTCCCCTTTTTTTAAATTTTACAATCTTGCTTATATAGCCTTAGGTGTCTCCTTCAATCTCTTCCTTTCCTACACAATTCCACTCCATCATTTAATCATAAGGGACAAAATAGATGGTGCATTTAATGCCTTAGATGCATTCTGGTCTTATCAAGAACTGCCCTAACTATGGCATGGTGATCTGTGTCTAGTACCTATCTTTACACCTAAAATCCTTTATTACATCCCTATTTTGGCTGCTCAAATATCTCTTCTACCTCTACTACTAGGGGATAAACAAATAACACTTTCAATGCTTGAGAGCCCCAAAAATCTACCCAGTGCATTGTTTTATCTACCAGGAATAACTTTAGCCTATTTTCCCTCCATCTCTATTGTAGAAAATAGATGGACATGTGGACACTTAGTTAATTTATGAAATTTCTCTCCTCTTGATCTAGAAGGCACCGAAGGATGTCACTTGGCCACTTCCTCTTTCTTTATATTTTGTTGAGGAACGTCGTGCCTTAGACACCTGTCACAACCTACTTCCTCAATACTTTGCATCTTTATTGAAACAAAACTCAGTGTGTTCTTTGCCTTGACAACCCTTAAGAAGGATGGGTGCACATGGTAGTCTTCACTTGTTGACACCCAGTGCTTCATCGGTATTTTGAAATATCATCTGCAACCCACCACAATCTTCATTCGATGATAAGGCTTGAAGGTGGTCTCTCAAAAGTTGATACGTGGTGACCTCTTTTGCTCTTGAGAAGATACCTGGCATATTCTATTTCTCCTACTGGGGGTATGTGGTGCCTTTTGCTTTCTTTGGGGATGGAGTAGAGAGGGACCCAAAAGGTGACACTTGGCAGCCTCTGCTACACTTTGATACTTGGCAAAATGAATGATGCCTTTATGTGTTGAATGTAAAGCATTGGACCCAGGGACTGAAACAAAGGCTCTTGGCACTCAACATGTGGTGGCTTCCAATGCTTCTTCAAAAAGGTAATTCAAGGCCTCCACAACTTCCACCTAGCACTTTCCACTCTCTATGTTGCTTATCTCATTGGAATTCTTTGTCAAAATAGAAAATACGGGTGCCTCTTATGATACACAAATGCTGACACATGGTGCATTCCATGGTTCTTTGGAAAGCTATAACAAGGTCCTCAAAAGTTGCCAGCTGTCCATCCTCATCTCTTGGAGGCTGACACATGGCTGCTTCCACTTGAATCCAATACTTAGGCCAAAATTGAAATGAAAATAACAAAAGAGGAAAAAAGGGACTGTGCTCTGAGGATGAAACTTGGCAGCTTCCACTACACTTCAACACTTAGGCAAAAATGAACCCATCTTCTGCATCAAAACTTTGTGGCTTCATTCTCGATGCACAGGAATCAAAATTATAGTGCTCAAACCAAAAATCAATTAAATACAGTGTAGGGTAAGAAATTACTCTATAAAGACCTAATAGAGGGCTAATTAGAGAGAGAAACAAGAGGGGTAAGTGTACTTGTAATTAATGCCTAGTCATGATTTTTTTCATAGATATATAAGATCATAATAGTTGCTAAAAACTATTCCTAGTTTTATAGGATAGTTAGTAGATTGTTATACACAAGTGTAGTCATATAAAATTCAAAAATTGGTAACTTGAGTGTGGCTTGTGACAACCAACCCTTAGGTCCCTCTTGTTTGCTCTTATGACCCTCATAATCATCTTTTCAGTGAGTGACAAGCATCTATAGCCTTCCAAAATTAATCCTATCTTAGCTAGACTGCTCTTTCCATGCCAATCCATCCCCTTAGGTCCCATTATCTTAGGAAAATAGCACCACACTTAGACTATAACACTATTGCCACTCCTGTCTACTTTTGGTGATCTTATCCAAATGCATTTTTTACCCCAATGTTTATTTTCTTCTAGTTCCTCATCCTTCTCCTTATTGGCCAAATATAAGTACATTCAACCCATGACTAATAAATCCATATAAAATCCCATTCAAAGATAATATGAAAAGGGTTAGTGAATATCACTAAGAAAGCAAGAATACAAGAAAGAATACTGAAGCAATCTTCCCTATTATCTACATACAACCAACCAATATACTTAAAACCTTATTTAAATCCTTACACCAGTCCCTATCCACCTTAAATGCATCTAGTTTAGGATTTTTCATCTTCATACACACTATTTCACAAAGTACATCGTGTGGGAGAACTACATATGGATTGATCCCTCTTTAGAGTATTGGTATGTAAGAAACATGCCAACATAAGGGGTGTGGATACATATTCAATTAATCTTACACACACTAATCCCTCCCACCTCTTTCTTGAAATTGGTCAAAACACAATGGAGTATAGGTTTTGAAGAGAAAATATGCTCTATAGGGAACTTAGACTACTGACTACCAAAACTTCATAGAGAATGTCACACAGATAGTAAAAAAAATATAGGAAACTCATATACTTAGGATAATAGTGGTAGAGGTGGACTATAGTGTCAGTGCCACTCCTATCCACTTTTGGCACTCCTATCCAATCATAAAATGAAGGTTATATATTACTTTTCAATAGTGCCCTAGTCCTACATAGTGAATATTAGACCCTATCTCAGTTTTATCAGTTAGTTTCTAGTTAAGTCTTCTTTTCCATCTCTTATTACTATTTTTAGAAAGGACAAAATTGTAATCTAATTTACACAAATTAGTAGCTTAATTATTGCATATTTATTTACTAATTTTACTACTCAAACCTTTTAAATAAATTAGGAATAATATACCAATATTTCCAAAAAGGTTAAATCATTTGGGGAACCTGACTTACTTCATTTGTGCATAAAAAACCTAAAAACCCTATGGTAAATTTCCTACTTATTTTTCCTATTTTTTTATAATTTTTTTACCAACATAATAAAATAAAAAAATATCATTAAATTTTAAAATTTCATAGTAATTTTAAAATAATTTTCTTTCAAACCCTAGTTGCCTATAATAGGTCCCAATATTTTCCTAGTAATTTTTCAATAATTTTCTAATTTTTTACTAGCATATTTAAATCAAAAATTCACTTTAAATTTCAAATTTTCATAATAAATCTCAAAATATTTATTTTTCAAAACACTAGTTGAATATAGTAGATCATATTACTTGTTGAGGTATCACCTTACATGTTTGTGAGTTTCATATCCTTTTTATGCAATTTCTAGTTAACTATTTTTAGGACTTTATATTTCTTATATTCAGTACTTTCATTTTATATCACTTTGTCTATTACAAATTATTTCAAAAAATTCAATCAAATCTCAAATTCTTTTCCTACTTTAACAATGGCCCAATATAATAGTTTTGATGAAATGAATAAAAAGGAACTTCAAGAACTCTTAACTAAACACCCTAACATGTAAGATGACATGCTTAAAATAATATAAGAATAATAATAAAGAGTGAACAATGGTCAATCTTCCTAAAACATAGAGAAACTAGTTATAAATGACACTACAATGGAAACTATGTCTCAGCAACCCCTATAACAGCCCAACCTACCTATATGCCACTAGCTACAACTAGTATATATTTATCTCCTAATGTGGTATCCCTTATGTAAGAGATAAAATATATTCAATCCAAGGTGATACATCTTGAGAAATGTACCTATATACCTATGTAAGATTTGGATTCTTTTGCTCTATTTCATACACCATTGGCACAATACATTACTTCTACACCCTTGCCACAAGGTTTTGTTCAACCCAAGCTTACTCTATATGATGGCAAGGGTGATCTAGAGACACATTTGAGAGATTTTCATGTAGAATGCTTGGACTATGTACCAAATGACTAGATAATTACCAAGATATTTCCACAGAGCCTAAAGGATTATGCTTTATAATGGTTCTATAGTCTACCAAATCAATCAATCAATACATTCAATCCTTTAGACGACATGTTCCCAGCTCATTTCAGCAATAACATTAGTGATATGGTTTCATATGCCCAAGTTACACAACAAAAATAAAGGTCAAATGAACATCTCACATATTATGTTCTTTGATATAAGACTATTTTGGCTAAGATGACTAGCCCCATGGCTGATCAAAAGTTACAAGATCTCTTCAAATAGACTCTTCTACCAGCTTTACACGAATCAAATATGTTTAAAATATTCTCTTCCTTCACTGAATTGTGTCACACACTAAAGGAAAGAGAATTCAAACTAATTTTAATAGGCAAACTCAAGTATATAAGTATCTTATAAAAAACAAACAAGAGTAACAAAAAAGTCCCATACAAATTCAAGGTCAATAATAGCAAGAATTAAAATAAACCTATAGTTAATGTGGCTTATAAGCCACCTCAACGAGTGGTTTTATCAACACCTCCTCGGTGAACCATTACCAATCTACCAGTTTCTCTAGCCAAAGTTTTACAATAACTATTAGAATGGAAAATCATATCTCTCACTCTTATTTGGGAAGTTGACCCAACAAAGCCTCTTCCATGGAGTTATGATCATGCATTTTATGATTTTTAGAGGGCACCAAGCCATACAACAAGTATATGCAATAGTTTGAGACACAAGATACATGATTTGATAGATGGTAATCATTTTGATCTTGGCACTTCAATTGAGCCTCCTCAAGAAAAGTAAACATAGGATAAAGCTTTAAAAATATTTATAGATCCTTTTCCACAACATTCTAAATAAGATTTATGGGACACATCAGAGGTACACCATGCATATCATACACATCCACCACCAGATACATATACGGCACCTTTAGTTGAGACACATCCTTTGAGTAACATGATTGGTGTATACAATTTTAGAGTTCTAGCTAGACCTTCCATCTCCTTCTTAGAGTAGGAGATAGTCGAGGATGATTCACATTATCATGCACTCTTTATTGGAGTTACATTCATAATCATGTTATTTATAGTGTTCTCATAGATAATAGATCTAGTGTGAATATGTGCACTATGACATTATTAAAAAAATTGGGATATTTAGAGAAGGATATATCCCTGATGGACACAGTTATTGGTAGTTTTAGTGGCCACATACATAGTTTATTAGATGAGATTGTATTTCCTCTATAGGTTGGTCCAAAACATATGACCACACCATTCACTATAGTTCCTAGTGTAGGATTATTTTATATGCTACTTGGTCAACCTTGGATTCATAAACTTTGAGTAATACCTTCTATAGTTCACAGATGCATGAAATTCATTCATGATAATTAGGTTGTTATAGTTGGTGGATTTACATATGAGTTACCACTCCCCACTTTAGATCAAAATTCTACTTTGTAGTCACTAGTTTCAGTTCAGCCTCTAATTTTAGTTTCTCCACTAGTTAGTTCCTCCTCTAGTTTTGATTTAGACACAATTAATGCATCCATCACTAGTAAAGAGAGTTTATACACCTCCATAGCTTCAGTATTCTAAATAAATTCTAGCTACAATGTTCACACCTAAGGTAGTATCATTGAGATCTAATGCAACTACTCATATAGAACATGTTCAGAGACTTTCTCCTACTACCAGATGGGTCCCTAGGATCCCCATAGTTGCATCCACTTCTTAGAGTTATAGGGGGACCCCACACTTAGTTTCTACTTCAAATATTGTATAGCATTTACAATATATACAACTTTCAAATCCATAATCTCAACAGTTCTATCATGCTTCACGATCATGCATAATTCCTCTCCTTGATACAAGACACCATGATAGGATGTCTTCCATGAGACTCATTAGTTAGTATCATTTCTTCTCAGTATTTCTTGTACATAGTTTATTTTTTCTTACCTATACAGAGTTTCTTAATATGTATTGTACAAATTCTCCAAATGATTGATTATGCATAGTTCATAATATATAAAAAAATACAAAAACATTCAAATATATCAAAATTAAAAAAATATACAAATAATCCAAAAACACCAAAAAAATTTCAATTGTACGCATTATCCAAGCTTTACATTTCAACTATAATGCTAAACTTACATTTGCTATTTTATGCTATTGTTTGTTGATTTATCTACATTACCATGCTTCACTTGATATTATTTGAGTGTGTGTAGTGACATATAGATCCTTAATTTCTTCACTCTACCCAATAAGGGGGCATACTACATCTACATTCAAGACACACATTGATATACATACCCATTGGGGGCATCTTCTACATGACTACACTATCCAGGTTATGTCATTCCTACACCACACACTCTAGTTATCATGTTGATGTACATTGTTTAATAGCTTACACATATTACTATATCAACATCTCACTAGTATATAATATTTGTGTATTTCTTAGCATATACCTAGTCTTATACTAATATGTCTTACATACTTTACCTCTTTCTTTGATTAATTAGATGTAATTGTATTTCTAGTATGGTTACACACTTTCATTTCTTAATTTGCATAACTAGATTGATTGCATTTATCAGTTCTTGTTTTGCCTCTATTTAGGTGTGTGTATTATGACATTTTCCAATGTCCTTTGTCTGTACTCTTTTATGTGATTATGGCCCTCATGACAACCCTTGCTTGTTTCAACTATATGTGTTTGTGACATTTGAATATGCCTTGTATGCTTGCTTTCTAGTTTGAGTGATATGTGCCCATGTCCCTTGTTTTCTTGGCCCCTTGGCCATTTTTTTATGTTTATTGCTTCTTACTTTGTATGCTTGATTAATTTATTTTTTCTCATTGTTTACAATGACATGATCCAAATAATGATTTATCTCACTTTCTTGGATGTCATGATGGACATCATACTCTGTCCCTCCATGACAACGAACAACTAATAAATAAAACATCTATTTCTAATTTACTACATTACACATGATATTACATTGTTATATCTATTTAGGCATACCCCTATTGATCTAACAATATCTCATTATAAACGATGCTATATCTTGAGATATCTTATCGATTATCATTACTATGTCATGTATATTTTTAGCACAACACACTTTTAGGGCTCTTTCTTTTGAGGGTAGTCATTGTAGGGTCTTCATTCCTACCCTCAAAAGAGGGGATAAAAATAGGGGTTTTGTCATAGAGATCATAACTCCTACTAGTCAAAAACTCAATTTTAGAACATACATAATAACAACCAGACATTAAACCAATTAGAATAGACCACGCAGATAGTGAAAATTTCAAAATAATTTCTAGATTTGGCTCAAGACAATAGTAATAAGATTACACTACAACACTAGTGCCACTACTATTTATTTATTATGCTCATATCCAAATAGTAGAAAAACTAGACTTTCTAGAAATAGGTAAAAAAGTAGGTTCAACTACAATTTTATACAGTTAGACTAGTTTAGAAACAATAGTTTTTAGTACACTTTTACTTAGAGAATATAGATATAGGGGCATCATGTGTGACATGATGGCTCCCACTTCTAATTTTAGATATGATAGTTGGTATAACTTCTAGATCAAAATCCATGTTTCAAACACTAGTGATTGGGGGTAATGTGCATGGCACATTTGTTTTCTTTTCTTTCTAAGTTCAACATTACCTAGGCATTCTTAGTAGTTGCATGTTGTATTCCATCTATAGGTGGTTGGCATCATTTTGGAGTGGATTTCATATAAGCTTAGTGCACCAGTTTCAGAGTGGCTTTCATATGAGCCTAATCTCCATCTTTTAGAGTGGCCTAGTTTCCAACATACATTAAACTATCCATGCCAACATTATCCATGCCAACATTATCATATTATAGATCATTAATGTGTTGTAAGAGCCATATCATTCAACACAAATTTCATGATATTATGATTTTATAGCTTCACTTCATGGGGAAACAAAGGACCCAAAGGACTAGCTAGCCTTTGTCTTCTTGAGCCACCTATTCAGAGGGATTGGACACATAATCCAAACATCAATTAACACATGCATGACCACCTAGCTTCACTTAGTGGGTGATGATAGAATCAAAGGGATATAATTTACATTATTGATCCAATCTCAAGGAATTGAGCACTCAGTTCCATTCATGATATTACTCTTGCTACAGCTTCATCCAACATTACTTAACAATACTTAACATCACAATAGGTTTTGTATTGGTCTACATACCCAGTGAGGTGTATTCATTCCTTTCTCTTCCTTTCTCTCTTACCTATATTTGTAATTTATTATTTTATATATAGCGTATCTAGTAAGAAATGATCTAATCTTTATTTTCTCTTGCATATTAATACTTCAAAGTGTGTTCTTTCTATGCACACCCAACATCACATAACTTCATGAGCTTCACCTTTATAAGTAAGTTTAGGTATGATTTATATTTTCCTCCTAGTATTTTTATTTACTAAATATATATAATAAAGGTGGGAGGGGGGTAAATTTAAACATGTAAAATGCAAAAACTAGTAACTTGAGTGTGACTTGTGACACCCAATCCTTATATCCCTCTTTCTTTCTCTCATAACCCTCATAGGCATCTTTTCACTAATTCACATTCATCCATAGCCTTCCAAACTTAATCATATCTCAAAAATACTTCTCTTTCCATGAGTAATCCATTACCTTAGGCCCCATAAACTTAGGACAATAGTGCCACACTTAGACTATAGTGCTAGTGTCACTCCTATCTATTTTTGATGCTCCTATCCAAATGCATTTTTGGCCCCAATAATCAGTTTATTACAGTTCTCCATCCTTCTACTTGTCATATTAACATGAGTAAATTAAACCCATGACCAATAGGTACCTATAAATCCCATTAAAATATCATTTGGAAAGGATTGGAAAATATCACTAAGTAAACAAGAATATAAACAAGACTACTCAAGCAATCTTCCCTATTATTTGCATATAGCCAACTAATATACTTACAAGCTTATTCAAATTCCTACACCAGTCCCTAGATACCTCAAGCACATCTAATTTATAATTTTTCATATTCATACACACTATTTCAAAAATCACATCAAGTGGGAGAACTACATATGGCTTGATCCCTCTTCGGAGTATTGGTATGTATGAAGCGTGCTCACCCAAGGGGTGTGGATACATGTTAAATTAATATTACACACACTAACCCCCCATATTTATTAAATTTATTCAAATCATAATGGAGTATAGGGTTTGATAATAAAATATTGTATACATGGAGCTCTACAGACTTTTGACTGGTGAAATTTCATAGACAAGGTCAAACAAACATAGCGAATAAAACCCATAAAGCTTATATCCTCAAGACAATAGTGGCAAAGGTAGACTACAATGTTATTAAAACTCATATACACTTTTTTAACTCCTATCTAATCATAAAATTAAGGTTAGATCTTAGTTTGTGATAGTGTCCCAATCATACATAGTGAATATCAAACCTTGTCTCAACCATATTAGTTAGTTTCTAGCTAAATCTTGTTTTCCATCTCTTAGTACTATTTTTAGAAAGGACAAAATTGTAGTCTAATTTACAAAAATTATAATATTAATTATTGCATATTTATTCACTAATTTTAATACTTGACCCCTTTAACTAAATTATAAATAATACACCAATATTCACAAAAAGGTTAAATCAATAAGGAGCTTTGTGTGTTTTGCAGGCTACAAGGAATTGAAGGTAAGTGTGGGCTTGGGTGCAAGATGAAGTCTTTGTTAGTGTTTTATACATCTTAAGGGTTAATATAAGTTTCTTAAGACTGATAGATGCATTTCATGAAGATATATTATATTCATGAGGATGAAATTAACATTTGAGAATTTTGAGCAAAGGGAGGCTTAATGAAACTAATGGTTTCAGGACACCTAAGGAGGAATAATTATGATTACAATTTTAGTATAAAAATTATCCTAAACTAATGCAAGTTGTCAATAATAAGGTTAAAGATTATTTTAATATTTCTTAATGATAAATAAGGCCACTTGTCACTTTCCAAGCCAAAAGAAGGGTAAAGAAGACAAATGTGTCAAGCAAATAGAGAAACCCCTATGTCATTTCAAAAAAGAAACATCATCAAGGAAATAAAAAAAGTCTTGAATATATTATGAAACTATTATTCAACCTATTTATATATTATAACTCTTACTTAAAACCTGTCATTTCTCTCTTTTATGCCCTTTCCCTTTCTTTTACTGTCATTCTCTATAAATACAACCTTGTTTGGCTTTGTATGGATCCTCGACCTGGGTATGGTGAAGCCTACCCATTTGTATGCCTTTGGTAAATGAAATACTAATAGTTTTACCTCCTTATATGACTATACTTAGTGTGTGTGCATGGATGGTTGATCTTGTCAAGTGATTTGCTTAGCTTTCCTTGCCATGTTGTCCTAATCTAACACTTATATGTAGTTTGAAATATTGTTTTGTAGATCATGTGAGGTATTCAAGTGAAGTGTGATGGTTGAATGACTTTGTCTAGTCATTAGTGTCATTATATGTTCTATTTATTAGTCTTCCTAGCTTAAACATCTATCACAACCTCCACATTGAAGTTCTTATGTGAGAGATTCAGATTAAGAGTAGTGTATGTTAAGGTTAGACTCTTGCTCTACATGTGCACATGCAGTTGGTATTAATCAACTAATTTGGCATATCACCATGTAATTAGTTTGCTTTCATGTTATCCTGATCTCTTTTCCTTTACAATCTTATAGTCTAGTAGGCCTAATTGATACATCAAGTAGAGTTATCCCTATAATCTATAGTTTTGTTCCACCTAAAGGTCACCCATAACCTAGGATCAACCACATTGCATAGCTCAAGTTGAGAGGAATTGAAAAAAAATCTCAAGAGTGAAAATTTGATCATAATAAATTACCTTAATTATTCTTAATTTCATATCCCATACATCTTATTTAGCCTCCCCCAACTATTTAAACTATATATTTTAAGTAGTCACATTTTTTAGGGGCCCCTTGTTTCCACAGACTATCCCTTAGTTGAATGTCCCCTAAAATTATTATTTACCTTATTTTACTAGTGTTCATCCCAAAAATAACTTTAAAATGAGGAGATATACTTTGTTAAATGAACTTTACCTTATCCCTTAAATAAATTCAACTTTCCTTACATCAAAGCTTGTCCAACCCTGTATAGCCCAAACTATTATGAAGGAATTGAGGGTAGTCTCAGACCAGTAATCAATAGCCTGGGTTATGGGTGTATAAAGTTAATTTAGATCCTCAATATTTTATATAATCCATTGAATATGTATTTTAATGTGAATTTGGTGACCTTATTTATGCTTGGCTTGAAAAATTATCCAAGACAAAAGTTATGCAAAGATAACCTAGAATTCTTTTTCCTATGGTTTAAAGAATGTTTCTTTTATTTATGGTAATGTTTTATATGTCTTGTTAACATTGGTGTTATTTTTCTTAGTGTTTCTTCCCACCACTCTTCTATTTTTTTAATAGAGGATTCCATAACTCCAAAAGAATTGTCCCCTAGAAATTAGTCAACTAGAATATGTGTGGTACCACCAAATGTTGGCATAAAATATGAATTTGTTGGATAAAAATAGCTTATGTTGTTAAATTTTAATTATAATTATATTAATGTGACATAAGGGTTAGTATTTTTATATAATATTTAATATATATTGAAAAATAAGTAGTGCCTATATACATAGTAAATAACACATTACACAATACATAGTAATTCCTTCTCTAACTTATCTTTATTCAAATATATATTTCAACCACTAAATATAATGTTTTATATCTCTACTTATATTATACCTTCTCAACCAATTACACATGTTAATTTATTATGTAACCTCTTCAAATTCTTCTTTGTATCTTATCTCTTATACGTTATATCTATTGTATTGCAATCCTACAATATAAATATCAACTCGATATAAAATAACTCAATAGTCATGTTTGTGTGATTCATGACCTTTCTCTAATCCAATCATAATTTGTTTCTAAAATTAATTATTTATTACCATAAAATCCAATTATTAAAATCCTTTATTCTATCAACTTGGAGAATTATCATGTTATTTCAATAACACAATCAATTCTACTATTTTTGTGGTTTGGTCCTTTGGTTGATAAAGAATATTTCCAATAATGGATGCCTTTGGGGATGGTTTGGGAGGATTATTTTTGTAAGAATGATAAGTAATATCTTATGAACATTTTAATATCAATCCTTATGAAGTAAATTATGCCCCACATAATCTGGAATTATCTACCATTCTACATGAATTACACATGTGGAAACATTATCTATCAAGAAAGCCCTTTGATCACAATACTAACAACTTGAGACTCAAGTATATATTCACTAAACCCTACTTAAGTGCATGTAAAAGATGATGGATTGAGTGATTTTCATACCACGACTTTGATATAAGTTATTTAAAGGGATAGGAGAACATGGTAGTAGATTTTCTTAGACATAGAAGGTACATAAAAGCTATGGCTACTATTAGATCAAATTTTCAAGCTTATATTTTAAAATTATCTCTAAGAGATTAATATTATGAGAAAATTAATAAATCCCTTTTATAAAATATGTAAGATATTTGGTATGAATTATTTCATTTTGAGAAGAATGGGCTTATAAGATTCAAGGTGGAGGATGTATTTTAGATATCAAGAGGATTTGAGAGTCATATTGATTATAGGAACTATACAATGTTGTTTACTGTGGTCATTTGGGGGTGATAAAACTAATGGAAAAATTTATACCTTTATGTTTTTGGGAAGGAATCAAGAAATATGTAATAAACTTTGTGTTGATATGTTTTAAGTGTCAATAGGTAAAAGACAAACATGTTCATACTATAGGATACTATGCCCCCGTGACATTCTATAATGTAAATGGTAGGTTATTTTCATGGAATTTTTATAAGGGATACCAATGTCTAAAAACATGAATTCTATGATTTTGGTAGTGATTGACAAGATTACAAAGGTGGCACATTTTATACCAGGTAATTTGACAAATATTGCACTAATATTAGCTATAATGTTTTTTTCAAGAAATTCTTAGATTGCATAGAGTTCCAACTAAAATTATTTTTGACAGGGATACACATAATGACCTTTATATTTTTAAAAACTCTAAATTATGCCTTAGGAACACAAATCAACTTTATTACAACCTATCATCCTAAAAAATTGTAAAATGGAAAGAGTAAACTAAGTTTTAGATTATTTATTAAGAATGTAATGAGTGTACCAACAATATAATTAGGAATAATATCTTCCATTAATTTAGTTTGCTTACAACTCTATCCATTCGACTTTGAAATTGACACCATTTGAAGCCTTATATGGTAGAGATTTTAGAATTAATATCAACTAGGACATGTTAGAAGATAGAATAAATGTTGGGCCTAAAATGTTGGATAAAATGGACAAAAAAGTCAATATGATTCAAAAAATATTGGATGAAGACAATGATATATAGAAAAGCTATTTTGATTTGAAAGAAAAAAAATAGTTTCTAGCTAGAGATAATGTTTTTTCTATGAGTTAAACCCAAAAAGAGTTTAATTAAATTTGGAATATAAACCAAATTGTCACCTACTTATGTAGGACCTATTGAGGTTCTAGAAGTAGTAAATTCTATTGATTATAGACTTGCATTGCCACCATCACTTGTTAAAAATCAGTATGTTTTTCATGTGTCTTATTTAAAGAGATATGTGGTTAATGTTGACTATTTTCTCCATGACCAATTTATGTTTTCCCTTTGGTTATTTTCATTTCTCCCTTAGTCATTTTATATGTTTGGTCTCTTTGTTGATTGTCTTTTCCCTTTGACCCCACTTCATTTGGGCTCTTCTCCCTTGTTAATTATTCTTTCCCTTTTCCTTGTTTTCCTTAGCCTTTCTTGCTTTGTTTTGTCCCGAAGTGACCTTTGGAAAAGGTTCCAAAGGGCCACTTCCATTATAAGTTCCCTTTTAAACTTTTTTGAAGGGCCTTTATTTACTTTCCTTCCCCCCAAGTGTCCCTTCAGATTTTTTTGAAGGGCACATTATTTTCCAAGTGACCCTTCAAAAAAAATTTGAAGGGCACTTTTCTTCTCGAGTGTCCCTTCAAAATTTTCTGAAGGGCCCTTTGTTGTCCAAGTGAGCCTTTGAAAAAGTTTTGAAAGGCACTTTTCTTCCCAAGTGCCCCTTCAGAATTTTTTGAAGGGTGCTTTATTGTCCAAGTGACCCTTCAGAAAAGTTTTAAAGGGCACTTTTCTTCCCAAGTGTCCCTTTAGACTTTTTTGAAGGGTGCTTTGTTGTCCAAGTGACCCTTCCAAAAAGTTCTAAAGGGCTCTCTTCCCCCCAAGTATCCATTTAGACTTTTGTGAAGGGTAATTTTATTCCAAGTGACCCTTCAAAAAAGTTTTAAAGGGAACTTTGTCTTTAGAAATGCCCTTCAAAAAAGTTATGAAGTGTCATTTCTTTTGGAAATGCCTTTCATAATTTTTTAAGGGACCTTGTGTCTTCCCCAGGTATCCTTCAAAACTTTTTTGAAGGATACTTTCCAAAGTGTCCTTCAGGAAAAATTCTTGAAGGAACTAGCCATTGCCTTTTGGGAAAAATTCCTAAAAGAACTCCTTTAGGCAAATTGTCTAAAGCAATTAATTTAGGAAAATTGCCTAAAATCATAAGCCTGACCTAAATGGATCCCCATGACATGCAATAGTACATTAAATTTGATACAACCAATTATCCATTGGGATTCAAAGACATAACATGATATAGGATGTCAAATTTAAGATGGCCAACTATCCATTGGGGTATAACTTGGTGACGTGCCATAGGAAATCAAATTCATGCCTAGAGTCTTAAAATAAGAAGTAAAGTCACTTGTAAAACCCAAATGACTATGTAGTGCAAACTGGGTTTCCCAACAGGCTTTGCTTATGAATTTTATAAGTAAAAGCAATCAAATAACTTGAAGGAGCAAGTAATAAGTAAAGTCACTTAGAAAACCTAAATGATTGTGCAAATCTAGTTTCTAAACAATTGTTGCTTATGAATTTTATAACTAGAAGAAATAAAAGAACCCAAAAGGGTAATGATATTAAAAATTGGGTTTCCAAACATGCTTGACTTATATGTTTATAAATAAATCCATTCAAAAGGCCTGAATGGGTCTGTAGTGCAAACTATGGAAGCTTTCAAGAAGAATCTAAGGTTCAAAGAAATCATCAAAGCCATTTATTATGAAGGTTCATCTCACCATTGCTTTTATAGTGATCCTGGTCATTTCAAGAAAGTGAATCAAAGAGAAGGACAAACTCTAATTTAATGAGAGAAAAACTAGAAATAGTTTCACCAAGTTGGTGACTATAAACCATTTTAGAGAATTTTATTTTAGTGCCCAAGATCTCTCTCTTCTCTCCCTCTTTCACTATAAATAGTACCATTAGGCTCCTTTTTTATCATCTAAAAAAGTATAGTGAAGCCATATTGAATTATTTTATCATTTCTTGCCTTTAAGTAATCAAGCATAGGTTTATTCATTTCAAGTTTTGAATAATTACCTGATTGTGTAAAAGACACAAAGTGACAACAAGTGATGGTTTCATCCTTGTATCATTTGTCCTTCACATTTTAAGCATGAGTTTTAGTCTAATAGGTCATGTAGAGTGTATCCAAATGTATGATATTTTGTATGTGTATAACCTTTTCTGAACTATACAGGTTGTATTTCAGTTTCTTTACCTTGTATGATTTCATATGTCTCACCTCTACATTAAAACATTTATGTTGGAACTTTTCATATCTTGGAAATAGGATTGCATTCTATTGTATCATGAAATCATGTATGACATTCATGTGGAGGATAATTTTGGTGTATCACCATTTTTTAGATCAGATTTCCCTTATGCATTTCTAACCCTTTTCCCTTCATTAAGATGGTTTAAATAGTGGTTATTTTGCATACACATAGACAAGGATCTAGCCCTTCAAACCTATAGGTTCATTTTTACCTTTAGGCACACCCACAGGCTTGGAAATGTCCCAATATTACCCAAATCTAGAGGAGGCCTAAACAACCCTCTTATAGGGTGCAAGATTTGGAGACAATAATTAATACTAAATACATTCTTGATTGGAATTATTTATAAGGATTGGAATAAGGAGTGGTAATAATATAGACCCTTATATTAATATAAACTCGCAAGATTATCTTCTGTAATATAAAAATGTCTCACTTTAAGGTGTAGTGGAATCAATATTCAGAGGATTTAGCCCTGTGGAAGGATTATGAAGAGTTCCATAGACTATTTCCATAGTTATTTGATTAAATATGTTTAACATGTGACCTATATGTTATGTTTTATCTTAATAACATCATCAAGTTGATGAATTTTCTAAGAAGGTAAGGATGTTACATCCCATCCTACCCTAATGGAAAATACTATGGAATTTATGATTAGTGATATTATTAGTGATGGTAGATTATTGAGTTAAGTACCATTGCAATTATTTAATTAAGATTTTAGTATATTTCATTTCAATATGTTTTAATAACATATTTTATTATAGAAAGTGTATGATTATGTTTATTATTTGTATGTTATGATTATGATGATAGTGGAGTTTAAAGATGCATTATTTTTAAGTTAGTTTCTTTCAAATATTGATATATATTTGGTAAAATAGACTAACTAACCAATTTTATAATTTGAGGTGGATGCAAGAAAAATCTTATATTTTCATTCATAGAATAAAATGAAGGGATAGGTCAATTTATTTTTAATAGAAAAAATAGGGAGAAATAAACTATAGGTAGAATTTTTAGGGGATGGACCCCCCCACTATCAATGCATGCAAATATTGGAGATGTTTTGAATAAAGCTTCAGGTGTTGGAACATAATTATCTATTGAGAGGGGGGTGAATTAGTAGATTGACTAATTTAGTCCTTTTTGAAAATTTTAATGTAGAATAAAAATATATAAAGAGATTACATACACACAAATATGCATAACACTAGATATACCGTGGAAAACCCAATATGGGAAAAATACATCATGAGAATAGTTGCTAGAATGTATTGTTCTAATCCAAACTCACAATAAATAACCTCACTAGTTACAATGTTTAAGGGCACCAGCCCTAAGGAGACACTAATCCCATGATTTAAGAGTACCTACTCTAAATAAGCACTGACTCCCTAACTGAGCACCAACTCAGCTTATCTGTGAAACCTACCAATCAAATCTATGTTATGGAGCTACAACTCCATATTCCAATGTTTATTCATAAATGAATCCAATTCAATTCTCTATTATAGGTCTGGTCTATAACTAATCATGTTCTACATATCTCTCTTTCTTCTCTTATCTTCTTCTCTTTTCTTTGCCCTTTGCCTCTATGTCTCTATATTTCTATTTTTTCACATAATTTAATAACACTAGCAACCTTTTCCTGTATCCTAGATGACATACATATGAGAATTTGATCTAGGGTTCATATATTTTTTGTGTTAAAAATTGCTTGCTAACACATCATGATTAGTTCTATTAGACTTTAGTTCTTATCTTTAACAACAAGTTTCTTGCATATTAAACTCATGCTTCAATGCCATGATTCTTGGTCTCATTACTATTTTTATCATATACTAGACTCTAGTTTTGATGCACATGCCATACTTCACAAATTGATCAATTATAGTGATCAATTTCATTATCTATGTCACATTTTATGGCTTAACTACAAGTTCCTCCACTTGACCATTATATTGAACCTATCTTTAAATATTGGCCTTTGATCTTAAGTTTTGTGCCACGATCGAATGGTCTTCATTCAAATTACTCAACTTTAAAATGCATTTATTAGATAAATTTATGATAGGCTCACTCTCTTCGTTGAATCCTTATAAACTTTCAAGATTTAATGTTACAACTTTAAAATACATCCATTAGATATTTTGGTTTGAGCTCCCACATGATGTTAGATATTCATAGTTGTATGAACTTTACCTTTATCTAACATTAAACCTCAAGCTCTTACTATCATCTCATTACTTTCTAAGTCTTTGGAATGAATATAATCCATCAATCTCATCAAACTACCTTAGTCTTTAACTCACCATTGTGTTGATAAACATTGAGAACTTTATCCCATTGAATCCACTCACTCCATTAGATCTTCATTACATGATCATCCACTCACCATTAGATCTTTTGACAAGCTTGATCATTATCTCAACTTAAAATTAAGATTCAACCACTTGTCCTCATTTAGTTACATCATAAAATCTTGGAGTAAATTCTCTCTATTGATCTCTTTGATAGTTACTCAAACTCTACCTTGTGAAAATTTGAATAAGTATGGGAACCATTACAATCTATCTATAAGGTCAACTTAGCACCTTCATATCTTTTTCTTCACTCAATTGGCTATTATGAAATTTGGACCTTATAAACTAGGCATAATAGTGAACAAAATAATATGCTCATTTATTCTTGAATTCTTCATGCACGTAATACATAATATCATTAATTTGATCACTCAAATTATTCTACCATAGAGCTAACTATGCATAAAACTACTTGAAAGGCCAATTTTGTTCTTGCATAACTTTTGTTACACTTAGTTACATGACTTGAAAATTGGTGTATAAGATCTTCTCACATAGGGGATTCTATCCATATTTCAATCTACTGTTAAAACCTTCATATGTGAAATATATGACATTATCAAAATGAATTATTAGCTTCTCTTGATATTTACAAATTTGATTGTGGGATAACACTATCAAAATGCCTAGAATCCCAATTTTACACATGCATATCTTTTATCGCACTACATCATGTGACCTGAGATTTATCACATAGAAATTAGGCACAAAAATGAATAAACCCATATGATCATTTTATCATGACACCTCTATGTGTGTGAATTTTGACCTCACCAACATTATTTTTTTCTATGCTTGAACCCTTATGCAAATTTCAATATGGAAACTTAGTGAATTATGTCTAAGTAACCAAATTTACATCCTCATATCTTCAATTGTGCTTCATCATATGACTTCAACTTTGGCACATAACAACTAGGGACTAATTTGATCACAACGATATGACCAAATCCCCTAGACTCATCTACATGTGGAAATGGTGATGTTAGCAAATTGCCTATTTAGATTTTTTACCACTAGATCTAAAATGTCTAGATGAACAAAATGAAGAACTAGATGAATTTAAATCATACACACAAGCACTCCATTCATCCTTGACCTCTGATAGGATCCCTTGCATATCCTAAAATAACCATACTCATCTATGAACATTAATGACATCCATAAGGCCAATAATCTGCATTTTGAAATCAATGACAATTATATTTTCAACAATCTCCCCATTTATAATTGATGGTAAACTAAATGCTCTGACCTTCTAATACTTTGATCCTTATATGACATTGCTTGCATTGGATTGTAATGAACTTGAGCTGAAACTATTCATACCAAACTTGTTCCTTCCTAGGTAATAGAACATTTTCCTAATCTCAACTTAGGCACATGCTCTATTCTTTTAATCTTTTACAGAGAGCATTTGCACTTTTTCTCAATGGAACTTTTGCCAAAAATCAAATTGGACACTTGTTATGCTCCTTTTATAGAGATAATTTGCACTTTTTCTCCCCCTTTGACATCAATGGAAAAGGGAATCTAGCTTTCTCAATGTTTGTCTAAATTTTTCTCACCCTTTATCAAATAAAGGAGTTTGTCCAAGCATATACAACTATCAACTCATTATAATTTGAAAAATTATGCATACCTAAGTTTATTTTTCTCTCTTATTCTAAGGATTAACAAAGATTCTATGAGACTTCCCATAGACTCATTCCCTATCACTAGGATCTAGTGACGTGATGTAGGATCCACCATTCCCAACTTCTATGTCAGATACTCAGATTGTTACTTGTGAAGAATTTTGGTAAATATGTTTGTAATTTGATCTTGAGTTGGCACATACTCCATTGTGACCTCTTGATATGCAACCTTTTCTCTTAATAAGTGATACTTGATTGATATGTACTTATAAAATTAATCACTGGATTATTTGATATGTTAATAGCACTTGAATTATCATAAAGAATAGAGATAGGTGATTTTTACTCTACATTGATTTATTTTAGTGTTTGCTTCATTCACAAGACTTGAGTGAAACATGTCACTACTACCACATACTCTAATTATACTATGGAAAGAATAACTGACTCTTACTTTTTACTCAACCATGAAATAATTCTATTTCCAAGGAAAAATGCACAACCACTATTTCTTTTTCTATCATCAACACTTCTTTCCCAATCAACATTTATATATGTTATCAAAGTGAAATATTATCTTTTAGGATACCATAGGACATAATCAATTATTATTTTGATATATATAAATATTATTTTCACTACATTGACATGTGATTCTTTAAGATCATCTTGAAATATTAAAATCATGCATATTGTTTGCATGATATCAGGTCTTGATGTAGTTAGGTATAACAAGATACTTGTCATTGATATATACAAATTCTAATTTGAATCAAGGGACTCATCCTCTTTTCTCAAATTATAACCAATAATCATGGGAGTACCTACTAGTTTAGTATCTTCCATTCCAAACTTCTTGAGAATTTCCTTAGCATACTTGGTTTGGGATATAAACATCCCTTCATCAGTTTATGATATTTGTAGACCAAGGAAGAAAGATAGTTCTCCAAGAATAGACATATCAAACTCACTTTTTATTTGTGTAGAAAATTCTTTGCATATTTTTTTTCTACCACTAAAGATGATGTCATCTACATATACAATTACAATCAACATATTCTCAATTTCTAATTTAAAGAATAGATTGATGTTTGCACATCCTTTGTTGAATCCTTATTATTTTAGGTACTAATCTAATCTTGAACACCATGCTCTAGGTTCCTATTTTAGACATACATAGCTTTAATTATATACACACATAATCTTCTTCCTTTGACAGCTAGAATCCTTTAAGTTATTATATGTAGACTTCCTCTTCTAGGTTCTCATTTAGGAAAACAAACTAAACATCCATTTCATAGAATTTGAACTTATTATAAATGGATAATGTTAAAAAAATTATTATGTCTTCCAATCTAGAAATTGGACCAAATGTTTCCTCAAAATCTATGCCCTTAACTTGTACAATCCTTTGCACACGAATTTTGCCTTATTTCTTATGATAGTTCCATCCTTATTGACCTTGTTTCTAAAGACCCATTTTTTACTTATTACATTCTTCTTTGCAGGTCTTGGAACTAATTGTAAATTTTTGTTCTCTTCAGTTTATCTCAGTTCTTCTTCCATGGATTTTAGCCAATTCTCATCCTTGCTAGCTTCAACATAGCTCTTAGGCTCAATTTTAGACATTAGAGTAAAACTTACTCCTTGTTTTGTGCAACTATTTTCTTTGTTTTAACTCCATTCTTATTTCCAATGATCTACTCTATAGGATGATCCTTTAGAACAAACCTTGTAAGTGCCTTTTCATTTACTTCTTCATGTTCTTCATTAGCTACTTTTTCTTTAAAATATGATTCTTCAATATAGATTTCTCTATCAAGTATAACTTATTTCAAGCCTTCTTCAACCTTGACATAGATGCTATTTACAATCTTGTGTAGCCTTTTTTTTGTAACATATGTAGGATTTGATTTGGGTGGAATAACCAATAAAACTTCCTTCATCACATCTTGATTCAAAGATTCCATTTTTTTTGTCTTTTTTCCTAACGTAGCACTTGCTTCCAAACACTCTAAAATACTTAACAAAGGTAGGCTTTCCATACCATAGTTTATAGGGAGTTTTATCAATATTTACCCTTATTTGAACTCTATCCAAGATATATATTTGTGTTTGGATAACTTCTCTCCAGTATCTATTAGGTAATTTAGCCTCTTTTAACATTGTTATAGCCATCTCCTTGACTATCACATTCTTTCTTTTAATAACTCCATTCTACTATGGAGTCCTTACTACAAAGTAATGCCTTTTTATTCCATGCTTCTCATAGTACTCTATAAACTCATTTTATGTGAATTCACTACCTTTATCAGATATTAAGCATTTGATTTTTCATCTAATCGCATTCTCTACCATGGCCCAAAAGATCTCGAATCTCTCAAATGCCTATGACTTGTCATTCAAAAAGGTTACCAATGTCATTCTTGAGTAATCATCTACAAATAGCATGAAATATCTCTCTCTTTTATATCCTCTTATTTTAGTAGGACCACACATATCAATATGAACTAACTATTGAGTATTTGTAGTTACATACACCTTTGTTTGAAATCTGACCCTTAGCTGCGTACCTTGTTGACATTCCTTTCAAGTAGTGTCCATAGGTTTCATTATTTTAGGCATGTGTATAACACACTTATTTGAGCTCAACTTCACCAAGTTATCAAAATTTACATGGCCCATTATTCTATGCCATAACCAACTCTCATCAATCTTTCCTATCAGGTAGCTATTACCATTCACTTCAATAAGATTATAAATATTGCTTTTAGTTCTTTTCCCTTTTACAAATAGTCTTCTATATCTCCTTAACTTGTAACCTTCTACATTAAATATGACCTTATATCCTTTGTCACACATTTGGATGACACTTAGCATATTATGTTTCAATCCCTCAACATAAAAGACATCATGTATGGGTAGTTTTCCATCTATGTTCAAGGTTCCTTTACCTTTGATGTTTATTATAGTGTTGTCTCCCAAGCTAATAGATATTTCATTACATTTACTCAATTTGATGAACATGCTCTTGTCACCAGTCATATGTTGTGAGCAACCACTATCTATTACCCATAAATTATGCTCCTTGGCATGGAGTGTAGTTTGAAAAATCATAGATTGATATTTTACTTTCCACACCTCCTTGGGTTTATCATTTGGCTTCCTTTTATCCTTTTTATAGACTTTTGAACCTTTGTTTACATTTGGAGGCATGAATTTCCTCTTAATTTTTGTTTTTGCTCTTACAAAGTTTGTTCTACATTGATTAGTTATGTGGCCACAATTATTGTAATTATAACATATTACATTCTACTTACAAAATTTGTTCTCCTTATAGGTATAACTCTATAATCAATAGACCTATGACCAAATTTATTATAGGTATAATAATAACCATATATAGATGAGGAATCCTTGGTCATAGTATTTATTTGTGCAAGATAAAAACCTCTTCTAAACTCTAGCTTATTCAATTCTCTCACTCTTGCATAACCATCTGCATCAGCTACCTTTGTCTTTTTATTTTCTTCAGGATTATTTTCTCCTATAGCTTTCTTCACATCATCAATATTTGTGTCTATATTTATATCCTTGCAAGCTTTCTTTTTCTTTGCTCCCGATTATGTTTCTACTTTGAAGTTGTCGTATAGGTTAGTAGATGTACTAGTTATGGGACTTTTTCCTTCTCATAACCATGACTAGATCTCTCTTTTAAAGGTTTTTGAGAGTTGATAAAATCATCAAGAATGTTTGATCCTTATTTTAGCTTTAGACCTTTATCTATTTGATCTTTATCTTTCTTAATTTATTTTCTCAAAGACACTACCTTTGCTTCTAACCTCGTACATTTATAAGATTTAGATTTTAGTTCAATTTTGACTATATCTTCTATTATTTTAGCCTCTTATACTTGTGTATTTAGTCTAACCACCATCTAATCATATTTTTCAAGACTTTTGGATACTTTTTCAATCTCTTTTTGTCCAAGCTTCTTCTATTTTGAGTTCTCTTTTCTCAGCTTGTTAATTTACTTTAGAGCACAAATGAGTTCACACTCTAGATGCACTTATGCTTCTTCTTCATTTGAGTATTCAACTTATTATTTATTGACAAAAGTTGATCCTAATACTATAAACAAGACTTCATTTTCCTCAGCCACAAAAACATAATCAAGGTAATCATCAGAGCTAATACTATCATCCAATGAATCATTATCTTCTTTTATGTATAGGCCTTTCTTGTTTTTGAAGAAGTTTTTATTCTTAAAAAAGTGAGGTTTCACCTTTTTACTATCCTCTTCTTGCTCAAAGTTATCCTTTTTAAAATGGAATTTAGTAGTAAAATGTCTTACTTTATCATAGTTAAATCATTTAAAGGGTAACTTGCCTTTGTACTTTCCAAACCCTCTTCTTAATATTCTAAAAAAGTTGGCTTCTTATTCATCAATCTCCTTAAATCCACATGTAGGTGATTTTTCCTTTACTAGTTTTCATGCTTTGAATGTAGCTTATGTCTTGAAGGTATCCTTTTCTCCCATTCTCATCTCATAAGCTGTTAATGTTCCATGCAACTCATCAACAATGAGTTTATCTAGATATTTTTCTTCCTCTATTATAGATATTGTAGATTCATACCTTGATGGTAGAGGTCTTAGAAAAATTTTGACAATGACAAGATCTTTCATCTCTTCTCCAAATCCTCTCATTGCATTTACTATTTCATCTATTCTAAGGAAGTAGTCTATAATTTTCTCTTCTTCATTCATTTTAAAGCTTTCAAATTTCACTTTGAATATTTGTAGCTTGGCCTACTTTACCTTATCATCACCCTCATAGATTCTCTTTAATTTTTTCTATATATCTTATGAATTTTGACATTGCATCACTTTGACAAATTTTTAATTAGACAATCCACATAGAATGGCATTCTTAGCCTTAACATTTCTCTCATATGCTTTCTTGGTAGCCTGATCAGTATGAGTTGTAGTAGAAGTTGTATATCCATTTTTAATAGATATCCATACATCAAACCCTAATGAAGATAAATATTCTTCAATTATTATGCTCTAAAATGCATAATATGATATATCAAAGAGAGGTGCCTTATTTGAGGAAGATCCTTCTTGACTAGGTATTTGTGTTCACCATCCAAGATATACTATGGAAAATGAAATATGGGAAAAACCACCATGATAATAACTACTAAAATCTACTATTCCAATCCATCCTCACAATAAACAAGTTCACTAGTTACAATGTTTAAGGGTACCAACCCTAAGGAGACACCAACCCCCTGATTTAAGAGCACCTACTCTAAGGAAGCACAAAATTCCTAACTAAATACTAACTTAGTTTATCTAATGACACCTACTAATCAGATATTTATTATGGAGCTACAAGTCTAGATTATAATGTTGATTCATAAATGAATCCAATTCAATTCTCTAATACAGGTCTGCTTTGTAACTACCCATGCTCTACACATCTCTTTATTCTCTCTTATCTTCTCTTTCTGTCTTCTCTACCCCTTTATCTATATGTCTCTATATTTCTCTATTTTTACACAATTCAATAACACTAGCAACCTTTTCTTATATCTTAAATGACATATATATATATATATATATATATATATATATATATATATATATATATATATATATATATATATATATATGTTCACACTTGCTTACTAACACATCATGCTTAGTTTTGTTGGACTTTAGTTGGTGTCTTTAACAACAAGTTTCTTTCATATTGAAATCATTATTAAACACCATGATTCTTGGTCTCATTACTATTTTTAGCATATACTGGACTAGTTTTGATGCACATGCCATATTTCACAAATTACTTGATTAAAATGATCAATTTTATTATCTGTAACATATTTTATGGCGTAACTATAAGTTCTTACACTTGACCATTGTAATGAACATATATTTAAATATTGAACTTTGATCTTAAGATTCATGCCATGATCTGATGGTTTTCATTCAAATTGTTCAACTTTAAAATGAATCTATTAGATCAAGTTCTGACAAGTTCACACTCTCCATTAAATACTTGTATGCTTTTGAGCTTTAATGTTCCAAATTTAAAATTGATCCATTAGATCTTTTGGTCTGATCTCCCACATGTCATTAGTCTTCATAGTCACATGAACTTTACCTCTATCTAATATTAAACCTCTAGCTCTTAGTATCATCGCGTTACTTCCTAAGTATTTGGAATGAATATGCTCCATCAATCTCATCAAACTAGCTCAGTATTTAACTCACCTATGTGTTAATAAACATCGAGCACTTTATCTCATTGAGTATACTTGTTCCATCAAATTTTTATTTCATGATCATCCATTCACCATTAGATCTTCTGACAAGCTTAATCTTTATCTGGACTAAATATTAAACTTTGACCACTTGTCATCATTTTAGTACATCATGACATATTGGAGTAAACATGCTCTATTTATCTCTTTGAGAGTTGTTCAAACTTTACCTTGTGTAAATTTGACTAAGTAGGGGAATCATTGAAATTGTTTTGTAAGGTCAACTTGGTAACTTCATATCTTTTGCTTCACTCAATCACCTATTTTGAAATTTGGACCATATAAACTAGGTAGAATACTAAACAAACCCATATGATCATTTATTATTGAATCCTTCATGCATGTGATATATAACATAATTAATCTACTAACTCATATTAATCTACCATAGAGCAAATTATGCGTAGAACTACCTAGAAGGTTAACTTTGTTCTTGCATAAATTTTGTTATGCTTAGTTGCATGACTTGAAATTTAGAATTTAAGATCTTATCACATAGGGAATTTCATATATATTTAAATTTAATCTTTAAAAACTCATATATGAAAGATATAAAATAATCAAAATGCCTTCTTATCTTTTCTTGACATATGCAATTTCATTGTGGGAAAACACTGTCAAAATGCTTGGGAGCCCAACTTTACACATGCATATATTTTATCATGCTACATCACATAACCTAAGATTTAGTGCATAGAAACTAGGCACAAAAATTAAAAAACCCATATGATCATTTTATCTTGATGCCTCTATGTGTGTGATTTTTGAGCTCATCAACATGCCTACTTTGCTCTACTTGAACCCTTTTACAAATTTGGCCAGTATGGAAACTTAATGAATTCTATCTTAGTAGACAACTTTGCATCCTCATATATTTGATATCACTTCATTACATGAATTCAAATATGGCACATAATAGCTAGTGACTAATGTGATCACAACCATATAAACAACTCCCCCAGACTCATCCACATGTGATAATGGTGATGTCAAAAAATTACCTATGTAGATTTTCTACCACTAGACCCAAAATGTCTAGATGAACAAAATGAAGAATCAAATGAATTCCACTCATACACATAAGAACTCCATTCATACTTGACCTATGATAGGATCCTTTGTACATCCTCAAATCATTATACTCATTTATGAATATTAATGACATCCATAATTCAAATAATATCCCTTTTGACATCAATGATAATCATATTGCCAACATCAAGCATGGAGGGAATTTATTTGAATGAAGGATTGTGTACTATTAAAAAAATGGGTGCTTATAAATTAGTCAAGATATACCAGTTTTGGTAATCCAACTTGACTTGATAGAGGAAGATGTTAGTTATCTGATGGATCATGTATTAAACTACAAATTTATTAAAACTCAAGTTTCTCTTCCCCTTCATGAGTCCTAGGAAAGATAGACATGGCATCTTGAAGGTGAGATGGATCTAATATCACTAACCAATAATTATTTTATGGTGGTGTTTAACTATTTGGCTAATCATAACAAGGTTTTTAAAGGGGGGTCATACTTTTATAACTAATTTGGTCTGCTCATGAAGCCATGGCATGTTGGTTTCAATCTAGTGGATAAGATTTTGAATCGAGTCTTAGTGTGGGTATGGCTTCCTTGGATATGTATAGAGTATTGGAGGAATGATATCCTACATATGGTTTCCCTTTTGTTAGGTAAACATGTGTATCCATCTCAATAGATTCTAGATAAAAAGGTAATATCCTATGCCCACATATGCATTAAACTTGATTTGATCAACCCTCTTCCATCCTCTTTAGAAATATATCTAGGCTAGTCTTCATAGGTTCAATATATTGATTATGAATCTTTATCATTTGAGTGTAGAATTTGCCATGAGTATGGCCACTTATAGAGAAACTTCCCTAAAACTCTCTATCCATAGCATCCTCCTAGCCAACCCTTTAGACAACCCCCTAAGATGGATAAGGGAAAGACAAATATTTATGGAAAAGTTACAAATAAGGAGGGTTTCATTTAAGTCAAGTCACATAATAGGAATAGAGGATAAAAAATAACTTTCAAATATAGATAGGATGCAGATGTGTCTAATTGCTTTGATGTACTAGATAATCTAGGCCAGTAGGAGGTGAACCCTAATATGTTGCAATTTTAAATGGGGGTCTCGAAGGTGTATCAAATAACATCTAAGCCTAGTCTAGACCAGACTTTTTAGGATGGGGCTATGGTTTTAGTTTAGATGGGTATAAATGTAACCCCTAAGACTCTAACTTCCCCCGTGGTTAATTAAACTTTAGAAAGGATTGAGGACTCAAGTCTTGGTTGGGAATTCACCCACATTAGAGAGGAAAGATCAAGATTCTAAGTAATTAAGGATTCTCCTACCTTAGGACTTTAGTAGATAAATCTTAAGAAAGGGGCTCTAGATAAGTCTCTCAAGGTGGGTAGAAATAAGGATTTGGAGAAAATTAATCTAATGGGAGAGACATTGGTGGAGTTTGGATTAGTTAAAACCATTGACTCCCACTTTTCCAACTCTCAAAAATGATTATTTTTTCTCTGAATGTGAGGGGCTTGAACAGTGTCCCTAGACAAAAAGATGTTCATAAGTTGGTGAAAGTCTATTCATTGGATATGATTTTTGTTTTGGAAACAAAGCTAGTAGTGGAAAGTATATGTGATTATGATCCTAAACTTTGGGGGATAGGTCAATTTTAATGTATAGATTATTTTGGTAATTCAAGGGGTGTAGCTTGATTATGGAATCCACTGAAGATCATCCCTCTCTAGTGGATCTCTAGTAAGCTTTTTATTTTTTTGGTTGCTTCAAGTTTAGATTATAGCAAGACTATTATTCTTTCTAATGTTTATTCTCTAACTACTCTTCTTCTAAAGTCTCATCTTTGGTCTCACATTTAATATATTAAGAATATAGCTCCTCTATATCCTTAGATTATTAATATGGATTTCAATACCATTATTGTAGTTAAGGAAAAAAAGGGAGGTTTGAAAAGGTTGGATCCATCGACTACCCTTCTCATGGATAACATTGTTGCCTTAAATATAGTGGATATAAAGCCTGACAATGTCTAGTTTATGTGGAGTAATAGGAGATGTAGTAAAAAATCTATTGCAAAAATGTTGGAAAGGTTATTTGTTTCTTACTTTTAGATTGGTGGTAAATGGGCTACCAGGTTTGAGATTTTATACTAGAGGGGCTATGATCATTTTCCAATTAAGTTTTTCATATCAATGTCTCATGTCACTAAAAATCCATCTTTCAAGTTTCAACTAATGTGGCTATGGGATCCCTAGCTATAGGATCTAATGGTTGATTGGTGGTGATAGGGAAGACCAAATTATGGCATAATAATGTATTTTTTTGTCAAGTAGTTGTAATATGTGAAGAAACATCTGAAAAAGTGGAATAAGTAGTGTTGAAGTAATATATTCCATGCTAAAGTAGCCACATAAGATATCTTGGATGATATTTTCTAAGAGATCAGAGAAACTATCATTTCTAAAGAATCTTTGGAAGAAATGAAAGCCATAAAGGTATTAGAGTAATGGGAATTAAGGGAGGAGATATATTGAAAGAAGGCATGAATTGAATAGCTATAAAAAGGTGATAAAAAGACATCCTTCTTTAATTTCATTAAGGCTAGGAGGCATAGGAACATAATCTCATTACTGGTTTCATCGAAGGGTGATCATCTAACCTCTCATTGGGATATTTCTAGGGAGGTTTTATAGTATTATGCTACTTTATTTATAGAGGAATCTCTAGATTCTTCAAAGGAAGAAAATTTTATTCTAGCTTGTATTCCTTCTCTTGTCTCCATGGAAATGAATAAACACCTCATTTATCTTATTTCCCTAAATGAATTAGAGGGATTAAATGAAGAAAGGGAAAGGTCTAGGTTTAGATGGGTATTCAATACAATTCTTCCAAGAAATATGGGAAATTATAAAATGGGAATTACTAGAGGTGATGCATGAATCTTAAAATAATAAATAGATGCTAAGGGTCATGAACACTACATTCCTAGATTTGTTCCCCAAATGTGAAGGGGTTGATAGATTGAGTCAGTTTATACTCATAAATCTTTATAATGTAGTGTACAAGATATTGACTAAGATAATCATAGAGAGGTTGAAGAGATGGCTAGGCATGATTATCTATGAATAATAGGGAGGCTTCATAGATGAAAGGTAAATATTGGATGGGATGGCTATTACAACTGAGACCATCTACTCTATGACAACTTCAAAGGCAAAATCTATGTTTATTAAGCTCGATATGGCTAAGGCATATGATAGGATCAAATGATCTTTCCTCTAAAAAGTACATAGAGCCTTTAGTTTTAAGAAAGAATGGGTGAAATGGGTGATGAGTTGCATCATATCCAATTATTTCTCAATGTTGGTCACTGGGAAGCCTTCCTCATTGTTTAGAGCATCTAGAGGTATCCAATAAGGGGACCCCATATCATAGTACTTGTTCATTCTTTTAGTTAAAGGATTGGGGAGAGTCATTAAGAATTTCATTAATCTTGGCTCTATCCAAAGGTGGATTTGGGGTAATGGCTTGCCCCCACAAACACATTTATAGTTTGCTGATGATACTACTTTTATGGGTATGGCAAAGACCAGAGAAGCTTCTAGTTTATATTGGGTACTGGACATTTATCTAATTAATTTATGATAACATATCAATGAAGGAAAATCATCTATTTTTTCTTTAATACCCATTTTCTTATTTAACAATAAATTACTTTTATTATCAATTTTTAGATTGGAAACCTTCCCATGATCTATTTGGGCATACCTCTCTCTATTATAACTCCCCTCAGGGGTTCCTAGAAATATATTTTGGATAAGTTTTAGGAAAGATTAAACCATTAGACTAATAGGTGGCTATCATTTATATGTCGTGTATTATTGCTAAAGTTGGTGGTTCAAGCTATGATTCATTATAGGTGTATACTTCAAGTGGCTCAACCTAGTTTCATTAAGGACTTGGACTCTCTTGATAGAAAATTCTTATGGGCTAGTAGTTTGGATTATTTGAAATAAAATCTAGTTAAATGGGAGATATTTTTTAGGTTAAAAAAGGAAAGGGGACTTGGGCTATGTCAGGTTAGTCTTAATGGCCAGGCATTGGCAACCAAGTTAAACTAGAGATGGTGTAATGAGAAGGATCATACTTGGGATAGAATTATTTATTATAAATAATTAAGGGGCATAGTGAAGGAAGAGGAACCTCAATTTTATTTTTTTGGGAGAGGTATTGTCATATAAGAAACTCTCAAAAAGGGGGCTATGTTGATAGAGGGAGGTCTATTCTAGATTTTTAATAAGGGAGTTAAAGATATTTTTTAGTATGACTCATGGGATGGTTTTACCCCACTCATGTCCATGTATCCTTTGTTATAGGGACTCTATAATTTTTTCAAGGAAGTTTGGTGGTCCTGGGTGGTGGATTTTATAACAGTTCATTTTTAGGGGCATGTGGGAGTGGCTAGATCAAAGGACCCATTAAGTGGCCTGTAGGGGATAAAAAGTAGACCATATAGAATTAAACTAAATTTTAACTAGTAGAGAATTTATCTCTCTTAGGTCACTAGATATTTTGGATTGGAGCCTAGATCCTACAATAAAATATGTGGTGGCCAGTGGCTATCAAGAATTGAATTGATAGAAGAATGGGGGATTGGAAGTGTGGTGGTGGAAAAATGTTTAGAATAACTATTCATGGCCAAAGTGTAATTTTTTTTATGGAATATTTCTTGGAGCAGGTGTCTCACATGGGATAATCTTAGGAAGCATGGCTTCTATGGCCATCTGTATGTATTCTCTATTGTAATAGTGAATATGACTCATCTCATTTATTTTTTCAATGCCCCTTTTCTAAGGATATTTGACACCATTTATGGGACATTTAGAATCTCACTTGTGTTCACACATCATCCTTTGTTAACTTCTATAGAAGTTTGGGGAGACGTCTATCCCAGAATTCATTCCTTAAGGCTATGTAGAATTTTGGTCCCACATTCATTCTTTAGAAAATATGGCTTGAAAGGAATCATAGGATTTTTTGAGGAAGCAAGATGGAAATCCAACAGGTATGGTAGAGGGTGGTGGGTATGATTCAAGAGACTATGGAAGCATAGGTTTGACGTGATGCTTCCTTTGGAAAATAAGGATGGTGAGTTTTCCATGAATTTTGGCTTACTTGGCTTAACATCAACATCCCCCTATGTTAAAATATGTGGTCAATCCTAAAAAAAAATTTAGAGAGAGGGTCATTAGTCCCCTTCTCTGGTAGATTTTTCAAATATTAATACATATGGATATTCAAAAGGAATCTTGGTTATACTAGTATTGGAGGAATTAGAAAGGAAAACTCTGGTAAGGCCATTCTTTTATCTATTTATAAAGGGTAGTAGACAAGAAACTTTACAGAAAGGTTGGCTATTATTTGGGTTGTAGAAAGAGATTTAAATCTTGGATGGCATACAATCATTTATGAATTTGACTCTCAAATCATAATTGATATGTTGAATAAGCATAGATTATAGGGACTCAATTGGAATATTACCTCTATGACTTAGCAAATTTTTAGACTGAGCTCCATGTTGGATTTTATCTCCTTTTCTCACATCTTGAGGGAATGGAATAGAGTTGCAGATTATTTGGCCAATTGGGCTTCTACACATGTGGAGGAATGGTAGGTGGAAGGTTGGGAGAAATTATCATAGGATTACTCCCAAGGTTTAGAGATATTTATTAAAGAGGATATGGATGGTTTATGGTCCCTATTTGGTAGGTTATATGGGTTCTTTGTTGACCCTATAGCTGGTTGATGGTTCTGGGTTTCCTAATTTTGTTTTGGGGTCCTGCCATGGATCCAATTTTACTTGTATGATTTTTTTCCCATGATTTAATAAAATTTAACCCCTTTTTCAAAAAATAAATAAAACCAAGGGATAGAATCATAAGGGAGAAGGTGGTAGATTATAGTAGCTAATGGTAGATAAAATAAATTGAGAACACACACACACACACACACACACACACACACACACACACACACACACACACACACACACACACACACACACACACATTAAGTTGTTTTATTGAGTAGTTTTTTGAAGTTGTGTGTGATTTTAATAGTTTTTGGATATTTTTTTCCATACATACTTTATGGAATATTTTTTTATTGATTTATTGGTAGTCTTGTTACTCATTATTACGATTTAAAGTGTCTTTTGATTGGAAGTCTTGTGTGAAAAAAGTGATGTTGGTTGTGACCGTGTTGTTTGTTGTTATCATAAGTGACCTAAGTGAAACGATTTTGGTCATATTGAGATATAAATAAAAATGGTTACACATTTAGATTTGTATGTGAACAAAAAATAAGTCTTAATTCTATTTTCTCTATTTACTTATAATATAACACCTATATCCATAATATTTTTTCTAACTAGTTAATACAAATTTATAGTTGTGTTGTTTGCTAATATTCAAAAGATGTGTGAATAACTTATATTAGATTAGGAACTTATAAGCTATGTGATGTATTATAACCACCATGGGAGATGTGCATAACATGGTTATTTTTGGCTATATGGAACTTATTTGTGCCTATTTTAGTCATATTGATAATATGAAACTATTTGGGGAGCGAGAAAGTCAAAAATATTTAATATTATTATTTTTAATATTAAGTGAGTAATGATTATAATCCCCATGTATATTTGATGAAAAAAATCAGATTCTATGGCTTGGTTTTAGCTAGTTGTCACTCAGAGTGAAAAGCCTAACTAATAGTTCACATTGATCAGTCAACAAAGAGATCAATTGATAAATATCCATGCAATGATGATGATAAAAGGGTAAGTAATCAAATTTTCTTTTAGTGATAAATGGGAATGAAATTGTTAAATAATGAAAAAAATATGGAGATAGGGCATAGTAGTAGGTCAAGACAAAAGACAAAATTTAGTAAGTAAAGAATATTAGAATAATATTGGTTATTTTCAGTCAAGAGCATTGTCATTCAAAGAAATACTAAGAAAGTAAAAATTTAAAAAACCTTTGGTGATGAATGGTATATTGATATTTTATTATATGAAATGGTAGCTTTTATTTAGAATATGTAAGATAATAATTAGGATAAAACCCTGGTTTATATATAAATCATGGGTCAATAAATGCATCAGTGGAAACCTAGATAGTAAAACCCATTTTAGGAATCTATGTTCAAACTTATGGCATCACCATTTCTATTATATTTTGAAATGTAAAACTTATACCTAACCTTGGAAATACTTGTTAAAATGTGAGTTCTTACTTCCTTACCATGTTTTTATTCCTAAATTGAGATGGGTCAATATAGTATAGGTTTAAGAATATAGAAATGAATAAGCATAAGGGTGATAAATAGCTATATAATAGACCAATTAATTACAAACTTAGATAAATAATATTACAAATTTAAATACTTATATATGGTCAAAATAATAAGTAAAACTACCGATTGATATTATAATAAATGGGAAACAAGATTATATAGTTGGATTATTATGCACATGTGGATTTAATATGGAATAGGCTAGAAATTAAACTAGATATAGATTTTGGATTAGTTTTCAAATATATAAATTTGACATCTATGGCCTCAGATACTTATATCAACCTTGGATGGTTATGGTGATGCTTCTATTTGACTTTGATTTAGGTGTCTAGAATGGAATACCTACTAGATTTAGATGTGACTACCTAAAATATTCTAGGTTCTATGTCACCTTTGATCTAATTCATTTATATTTGGATCATGTAATATCACTATTGTAAAACCATGAAAAAACTATCTCTTAATATTCATACTAACTTTGAAAAAAATTGGTTAGTAAGCTCATAATGTTGAGATAACCCCAAATACCCCTCTATCAGTGGGTGCTACCTACATAGTCACTAATTCAATGAGGGTCTCAGATTGATGTAGTTCTCCCTTAATGTGTTGGTTTATGTGTGCACAAGGGTGAAATATGTGGAAATCAAGTACAATAGTGACCTAGCTTGTAGATTGGAAAATATGACTCAATGAATGATCCTTTAGTACTTCAAACCTAAATATGGGCTATACATATGACTAATATTGAAATAATAAAGAATAGGGAAAATTTTCTCACTTTAATTCTTGATTGAGTGATTTTGGTAAGTTAGCTTATGAGTTGTTAGGTCTATATTAGGTGAAGAATGAATGATGTTTGATCTTGTGTGTGTGTGTGTGTGTGTGTGTGTGTGTGTGTGTGTGTGTGTGTGTGTGTGTGTGAATTAATTTTGGAAATATCTCATATTATATCATGTAGGCCCACCATAAGGATACATTTAATTTACAAACTTGATGACTTTAGGAAACTAGACATTTAGTTTAGCATAAGACATTAGCATCAATGTAGGCATCTAACTAGGATGCAAGTGTCTAGGAAGCTATAAAATAGGTAAAATTCTAAAAAATTTAGAGGATGATAATAATTAGGTTAATAGAATTTTTAAAAATAAAGAAGGCTTAGTCATCAGAATAACATATGGTCGGAATAAGAGATAAGTAATAAGCATAAGATTAATAGATGTGAAGATTTCAAAAGTAAGAATGTCTAAGATATGAAGGGTATATCCATGATAGGTATTTTACATGTATACAAGACTGGGGTGATATATAATTCATATTTAGTATCCACATTTCTCCCCCTTTAATCTAGTAATGAAAATAATAGTTTAAATGAAAATAAATGCATACCTAGGTGTGTATAACACACCTTGCCTTTGCATGAGCATAACTTGAGTGCTTCACTGGTGACTAACCTACAACTAGGAACATGGTAAATTAAAAAATGATTCCATATAATATTAAATTTAAAGCATTTAAATGATTGAAATATAAATAGAAATGTTTAGGAGTACACCTACGTATAGATATAATTGTCTTTCTTTTTAGAAACTTGATTTGAAAATATGTATCATTATGAACCATTTAAATTAAAATTAGAAAAAAGTAGACTATGGAAATAAAATTCTACTATGGAAATAAAATTCTAAAATAAATTAAAAATTCTACTGAGATTTAAAATTTGTGGAAATAATGGATAGATTCAAAAATAAATTCTACTATGTAATTTCCATATTAAGACTTATTCATAATAGTTCTCACAAATTTTCAAAAACAAATATTTTAACACAAATGAATCATACATAGTTATAATTTGTGAACAAAATATAAACACATAATTTACAAATATCCTCCTTTGTATTGATCTTCATTTAGTTGTAATACAGTTTCACTTTCCAAAAATATGTCTCAAAGTTTTATTGTTCAAAAATTCTCCTCTAATCAACCTAACACATATAACATTGGAAGTTTTTTATAATGCGTAACCATATTTTTTCATTTTATGTGGTGCATAAGTGAGTTTACAAAAATGCACCACTTAGTTATGGGAATGTGTGTTGGTGCATTTGTATTGCATGTAAAAATGCAAAAGATAAATTATATGACTTGAAAAAATCAATGGTGTAATTAGAAATCACTACTTAAAATTTTCACACAATGCATTTACACAAATTACATTTGTGAGTTTCTTCTTACACAATTTACAACTAGAATTTTCAAAAGAATGAATTTCCTTGCTACGTAAACATTCCACTAACAATGAGGAACTCCAGAAAAATAGTCCCTATTACACCATCAACATTGAAGCCTAGGTTGTTTGCTTTGGAAAGTGTGTAGGTTTCCACTTTTATAACATAATCACATTTTCACATCTTGATATAGCCAATTGAGATCCATTTTTACTATCTCAATCATATGAGAAATGAATATGAGTTACTAGGTCAGATCCCATGTTTTGAAAATTTGCATGTTTACCACCTATTCACTTGAATAAATCCATAAAAAAAAACATATCATTATATCACTTGAGGAAAAAACATAAAAATCACCATTTTTATGAATGCAAAATTTATTCTTTGAATATACTGTTAACTTTTGTGTCTTGTAGATCCACTTAACTAAAGAACTTCAATGTTTATTGCTCAAAATGTGATATTTTCATCAAATCTAAAGAAATAACCATTCTAATATTATTTCAAATCATGTGATTGCCTATGATATTTCCTAGATAAAGATCACAACTAAAAATATGTATAGGTAAAAGTACCAAACCATGGAGAATGAGGATCAACAGATAGATTTTTACATTTATCTAAAAATAACACGCACACCAAAATAAAAATGGGAAAATGAAACAAGACAATCTAGCAAAAGCAAGACTATTTACATAGCAGAGAAAAAATAAAATATTATAAAAAACCATTTATTAGATGGGAGAAGTACCTACCATTTCATAATAATTAATTTGACTTATAAAATCCAAACATATTTAGTAATAGTGACCTAGTAGGTGGGAAGAGGAAATTATAGTTATCATTCACACAAGGATGATCATGAATGAAGAAACCATTACTATCATCATATTTAGGAATGGAAACATTGTGAACTCTTTGATATTGTATAATATTTCTTGAGTAGAATTGGGTTTCACCAATGTTTTTGTGAATAAATTTAAATGCATCTTTTCTAAATGTGAGAACTAAATTAAAGAGAAGTTTATTACTTGTTTCTTTCTGAGATGGAAAAACAACAAGAATATCTACTAGAATTATCTAAGTGAATAGATTCATTTCCAAATTATTTTCCATGATAGAGACAAACTCATTATCAAATGAATAATCATTATCCTCATTGATTTATTCTACCGTGATAGTTTCCATTTTGCTTGTGATGAATAATGGGCACCATTCATTTTGTTTTGGCTTCATTTATTTCTTAATTTCAAATTTGTCTTGTTTATGATCTTCAATCTATGTGGGGTTAGATTATTTTGGATTTAATTTTTGTGGATAACTCTTCATTGGTAGAAACTAAAAATGAAATAGCTAAGGAATCTTCATTTTTGAATATTAATTCTTTCATTGTAATAGACAAGGGATCTTTTACTTGATTGGAAACTAGTTTCATACTATCTTCTCCTTTATAAAGTGGAACATTACACTCTACATTATTTTTCCTTTTGATTTTTGGTTCAATCGGTTGTTCCTTAAATAAATCATTTTCACCTAAGAATATGAGGTTCGATCAATCCTTTAAAATAGGCAAATCTTTATCTTCCATGTAAAGGGGGAATCTAAATTATTCATTTGTTCTATTATGAATCATTAGTTCTTCCAACTATCCACCTTCTTCCATAATTATGAAACTAAAACAATCATATGTGATAAGAAGAACTTTATTTTTTTCTCTATTAGAGTCTCAACATGTTTGATTAGGAATTTACATTTAGAATCTCTTTTTGAATGTTGAGGGTTCTTTATTATATTAGGTTCCACCACTTCATCATAATTTAAAATAGTTGTAACATGTTTGAGAACTTCATTCTTCAACATCCCAAAAAAAATCAAAGCATCTTCACTTTTGATAGCTTCTTGTTATGTAGCTTTAAAGTCATTTACCTTTTTCCTCATCAAGATGAATCTAATCTCTAGGAGTAGAGAACCAATTAAGACACATAGTTGATTATTGGGACTTGGTTGATCCATTTTAGGAATTAGTCTTAATAGTTTGTTGAAGCATGCTATAAAATCTATCATCTGTTCATCTTCTTATTTTTGGATTTGGAAAAAATCTAAAAATAATGTAGACACATCCATAAATGATTTGAATTCTTTTAGGAATTTTTTCTTCAAATAATCCCAATTCATAATGCATCCATATTTTAGGTGCTAAAACCACTCAACAATAGGTCCTGTGAGAGTCTCAAAAAAAAATTGGCATTGACATCTTCATGCATTAATCCCAAGATACTAAAAGATAATGTGAATGTCAAGACATGGTTATCTCCATCTTGACTATTTTATCCATCAAAACTCAAAATTTTATCCCTTGAGATTGATGGTAACTCATTATATTGGGCCAAATCTAATGGCCCAAAATGTTTTCCTTATAAGACACAACAAAAATTGGGGTTGGAGTCAACCAATGTCATTTATTTAATCATAAAGATGTAAGAACTAGGTAATTTATCTCAACGAATTCTCAAAAATTAATTCCAAGGTATGTTCCTTAAAAATCATGTGTGTAAATCATCTCAATCCCTAAAAAAAGCCATGAAAAACTATTGGCTCAAAATTTTGTAAGGGGAACAAACTAGTGACTTTGAGTCAATAGTGTGAGAACTGAGTCCTCATGTTAGTTATCAACATAGGGACAAAGTCCCTCTACTATTAGTAAGTGAAGATACCTCTATTGAAATCTAAAAAGAGAAAAGTATGGAATAAGTTATTCATGGTTATTTATAACAAAAAAGTTTTCTATGGGGGTTTTATACTTTTAACTAGAAAGCATAGAAAGGATATAGAAATGAAACAAGGTAAATGAAGGGAATGATGGGAAATAGAACATGAGAGGAATAAAATTAGAATATCATTATTGTAACAAGTTAAACACAAAATCTACCATGATAACCCTAGGTAAAATGAAAGATGGTTCTAGATGAATAAACATAGAGATTCGCAAGAATAAATCGTGAAGGAGAAACATAGACCTCATTTAAATCTCTTCTCATTCAATGGGTGGTAAAGATATAATTACACCCTTAGGAGTGTAAAACATATACTAATAAAATTTTATGATATAGATAATAAACAAAAGACAACCATCCCATATTTACCCATGAAAGACAATTAAAATATTGTTTAAACCCCACCAATATTACAAATTTTTGGAAATAATAGATATATTCAAAAATAAATTCCAATAAAAAATTTCTAGATTAAGACTAATTGATAATAGTTATGATAAATTTTTGAAAGTAAATATTTGAATACAAATGAATCATACATAGTTATAATTCATGAAGAAAATTTGAACACCCAATTTGTAAATCTCCTCCTTTGTATTGATCTTCATTGAGTTATAATACAATCTCACCTTCCAAAAATATATCTAAGTGTTTTTTTATTCAAAAAATCCTCTTCAAATCCTAACACTTATATTGATAATTTTGGAAGGTGGTTACAATGTGTAACCACTTTTTGGCATTTTAGATGGTGCATAAGTGAATTTATAAAAATTCACCACTTATGTGATGTGAAAGTGAATTGGTGCAATTACAATGTGTAAAAGTTTAAAAGAGAAATTAAATGACTTGAAAAATGTTGAGGTGAAATTAAAACTCACCACTTACAAATTTGACACAATGCATTTGCATGAATTACATTTGTGAGTTTGTGTTTAAAAAATTTGTAACTAGAAGTTGAAAAAAATGCATCTTCTCACAGGGTAAACATTCCACAAACAATGATGAGTTCCATCAAAAGGGACCCTATTCCACCATCAACATTGAGGCCTAGATCTTTTACTTTTGAAAAAGTGTAGGTTTCCACTTATACATTATAATCCATGTAATTTATAGTAAGAAAATATATGTGTACATATGATTGAAGGAAACATATTTTTTTGTCATGGTCATCTCCCATCTTGATCTTGTGACCAATATTTGGAACATAAATACTCTTCTGCATCATCCTTTAAAAAAATTCATAAGGTAATAAATCACTATCATATGCTTATTTAAATTATCTTATAGCATGATCAATAAACCCACCAAATCTCAAGCCAATAGTAAGAAGACCTAAACTAAGACTTGAGACTAGATAATTCCCTCCTTTCATTCATACAATTGTATTATGTGGACTAGATATACATGGCACATTGTCAACATAAATCATGATACATATCTCAATGAACTTTATGCAATATCATAAAAAAATACATTTGAACCGCAATAATGAAGTAACATCATCGACACTGTAACCTTGCTCTATATAGTTGACATTATTACACTTGAGTAAATTGGTTCCTCATTTGTTATGACAATGGTATTTGTTTCAACTTCTCCATAAACTTTTTTTATTGTAGTATGGCCTCCTAGAACTTTTTACTTTAATTTTGACTTTTCAAGACACTTTTCTTATAGATGACTCTTGTGTATCCTAAAATTATTTATAATAAGTTCATATCTTTATTTTTTATCCAAAATAGTGAGCTCAAATCCCTCTTTGATATCATGTACAAACTTCACCATCCTGCTTAATCATTTTTCTCAATTTACACTTCCCTTATACAATCACCTTGTAAAATAGTTGTATGAACTCTCCTTGCATGAAAACAAACAACAAACAATTTTTATAATTTACCTAGTTTTAATTTTAAAATCCCACTTCTCTTTCTACCTTGGGCCAAAACAAAAGTAAAAAACAAGTAATTTACTTTTATTAATTTTTTAAAACCTTCAATCTCATATTAAATTGTATGACCTTTTCTCTTTTAGGAAAAAATAAATAAAATAATATGATTTTAATTTTTAAAAACCCTAATAATTTCATGGATTGTATGACCTTCCTCTTAATGTAACAAAGTTAATAAAAACAAATCTGTAATTGCCTTTCATTTTTTTTACACTGTAAACTTCAACCCTACATAGGTCATATGACTATGCGACCTAAAAAAGAAAAAAAAAAATTTATTTTCTCAAATTTTTATTTTTTAATTCTCTCTCTACTCATCTCTCAATTTTATGTGGTTTTATGTCCTTTTAATTCAATTAAAAAACAATTTTTTTAATCTCTACCCTTTTTCTCTAGATGTACGATACCATATGGTTTTGAATCAGCTGAAATTAATTTAAAAATATGTTCTTTTATTTTTAATTTATTTTAAAACCTCTCTATTGGGGTGATAATATGGTTATACAGCCTTTGGGGGTAGGTAAAATAAATAAAAATATGTTCTATTAATTTGTTGTTCTCTCTCTAAGGCACCACATGGCCATACAACTTACTTTGCTAACAATAAGAAAATATAATTGCAATTTTTCATTTCTTAATTTTGCCTTGCCTTACCCTTTGGGCATCATACATATTTGTTTTTATATGTAAAAATAAAATAAAATTTGATCTTGTCCATTCCTTTTCACCTTTCCTCTTGAGAGTGATGTATGACCTCTTTTTGTAATCAAAATAATTTAAAATCTACTTCTTTCTTTTTAATCTCACTTTGCTTTGTATTCTCTATTGATTGAAATGATGTTCTACCTCTTCAAAATAATATAGAGAATGATTTTGGTCCAATACATGATGAGGGGAGAATAAAATTAATATTTCATAGTAGTGGGAAGGGAAGATTTCATTTGCATGATCTGGGGAAGTGTTAAAACAAATTTTCACGGCTTGGGGAGTGGCAAAATGAATTTTCATGACTCATAAATGTGACTGAGGAAGCTGCATGTTAGTGGGGTTAAAAAAAACAAATTTAAAATTAAAATATTTAAAATTATTTTAATTGGTTTATTATTTTTTAATTTGTAATTAAACTGTGCGCAAAATTAAAAATACAAATTGCACAACTTGACAAATTATGGAGGAACTTTTGCACAACTTGGGGAAAACCAAAAATCATTTTCACATCTTGAAAAAGGTTTAATAAACTTTTGAACATTGCATTAAATCCAATGGCTTTTTACATAGATAAGCTTGAAAGGAAATTTTCACGATTTTAAAAATCTTTTCACCATGATTTGATTCTTAAATAAATAAATTAATTTTTAAAATTTTAAAATTTTGAAAATGTCAAGCCTAAACCAAAAATAGCCAAAAATATTAAATTTTTGCTAATTTTAAAATTTTCAAAATTTTTGAGAATAATTATCTCCATCTAGGATTTCTAATTGTAAGGGATGAAAATAAATTAGACCTTGATTTTGTAGGCAAGAATTTTATCCATTAGGAAACAAAGTCTTAAATTAGTTGTAACGTGATCAAATGAGAACTAACTGATCCTTGATAAAATGATATGTCCTCAAACCATCATAATTCTTTCACATGTCAGTGGATAATGTATATGAGGGCATAAAGTACTCAGCCTGATAAGTTCTATCACATATCCTAACAAGATAGTGTATGTGAGTGCATTTTTCATTATGTGTTTTCACACAAACTAAAAAGCAAAGAGATAAACCTATCCTTCATATACTCTAGAGTGAACCTTCTATTATTGAAAGAGGTATAATTTAGAGATTATTAATACCCTTAAATTTGTGACTCAAAATCTATGAAATGTTAATCTAAAAACTAATCAATATTTCACCATTTGTAAGCTTTAAATATAGTATAGTTTTCAGTAGGTGATTTGAGCCTTGTCTATTGGGATATGGAGTCGATGTCTTTAAAAAAATTTGTCTCACATTTGCACATCCTAATCTAACTAACTAACATCCAATTTACCTATGACAATCATATGAAAAATCAACAAAAGGTGCTAGGCCAGATCCTCTATTCTAAAAATTTGCACATTTACCACTTGTTCACTTGAATAAATACATGAAAAACTTGCCCATTCTATCATTTGAGGAATAAAAATCCAAATCACATTTTTCATGACTACAAAAATTATTCTCTGAATCTAATATCAACTTTTTATTGTATATCTAGTTAGCTTAAGAATTTTAATGTTTCTTTCTCATAATGTGATCTTTTCATCAACCCTAAAGTAATGATCATTCTGATATTCTTAAAAATCATTTGATTACCTATGATATTTCCTAGATAGAGATCAAAACTAAAAATATGTGAAAATACAAGGACCAAAACATGGATAAAGAGGATCAATAGACAAACTATTACATTTATTGAAAAATAATACACACACTAAAATAAAAATAGGAAAAGGAAATGAGCCAATTTAGGGAAAGTAGGACTATTTACATAATAGAGGAAAGATAAAAGACTATACAAAACTATTCATTGGATGGGAGAAGTATTTACCATTTCAAAACAAAGAATTTAACTTATGAAATTTGAAAACATTTAGTAGATGTGACCTAATAGGTGGGAAGAGGAACTTATAGTTATCATTCACACATAGATGATCATGAATGAACAAACCATTATTTTCATCATATCTTTTAATGCAGAAATTGTGAACTCTCTGATCTTATATGATATTTCTTGAGTAGCATTGGGTTTCACCAATGCTAATGTGAATACCTTTAAATGCATATTTGTTAGATTTTAGAATAGAATCAGAGAGAAGTCTATTAGTTACTTCTTGCTAAGCCAGATTAATGATAAGAGTATATAATAGAATGATCTTAGTGTAGATATTCATTTCCAAATTGTTTCCCATGATAGAGACAAACTCATTGTAAAATGAATCATCATTATATTCATTGATTTATTTTACCTTGATAATTTCCATTTCACTTATGATGAATATTAGGAATCATTCATTTTTTTTGGATTCATGTCTTGATTGATTTCAAATTTGGCTTGTTTATGATCTTAAATATGCATGGGTTTGATTTTTATAGATCTAATTTCTATGGATAACTCTTCATTGGTAGAACTTGAAAGTATTGCTTGACAATTAAAATATTGTTTAACCCCACTTAGATTTCAAATTTGTGTAAATAACAAATATAGATTCAAATATAAATTATTTGGTGTAGTTTACACATTAAGACTAATTCATAACACTTATGAAAAAGTATTGAAAGAAAGTATTTGAATACAAATGAATCATACACAGTTATAAGTCATGTAGAAAATCTAAACACACAGTCTACAAATATCCTCCATTGTATTGATCTTCATTGAGTTGTAATACAATGTCTTCTTCCAAAAATATGTCTTAGAGTTATTTTGTTCAAAAACCATCCTCTAATGATCCTAAACCTCATATTTCTACTTTTATAAAGTGGTTATGGCTCATAACGACCTTTTTGTGTTTTATATGGTGCATAATTAAGTTTACAAAAATGCATCACTTAGTTGATGTGAAAGTGCATTAGTGTCATTGCACTATGTGTAAAAATGAAAAATATAAATTATACAACTTGAAAAGTATAGAGGTTAAATTAGAACTCATCACTTACAAATTTGACATAGTGAATTGTCATGAATTACATTTTTTAGTTTGTGTTTACAAAAATTGTAACTATAAATTACAGAACAATGCATCTTCCCATTGGGTAAACATTCCACTAACAATAAGGAGGTCTAAGAAAAGGGACCATTTTGAACCAACACCATTGAGATCCATATTTGTTTCTTTGTAAATAATTTAGGTTTCTGCTTGTACAATATAATTCATGTAGTTTATATCAATAAAATGTATGTGTGCATCTGATTGAATGAGCTATATTCTTTTATCATGGTTGTCTCCCACCTTTATCATGTGACTAATCTTTAACACATGAATATTATTATTATTCATCCCTTAAATAAATTAATAAGGTAATATATCCTTGTCACATGCTTCTTTAAAGTATATTGAAGCATTATCAATAAACTCACCAAATCTCGATCCAATAATAAGAATACTTGAAACAAGACTTGAGACTAGATCTATCCCTAATCTCACTTATATAATTATATTATGTGCACTAGATACACATGGCCCATGGTCAACACAAATCATGATACATATCTCAATGAACTTTATACAATATATTATAAGACTACCTTTGAACCATAATAGTGAAATAACATCACCCACACCATAACCATGCTCTACAATAGTTGGCATCAGTACACCTGAGTAAATTAGTTCCTAATTTATCAAAACAATCAGATTTGTTGTAACTTTTCCATAAATGTTTATGATTGTATCTCAGTCTATTCGAGCTTCTTCCTTTAATTTTGACTTTTCAAGATGATTTACCCATAAATGACTCTTATGTGTCCCAAAAGTATTTGTAAGAAGTTGATATCTTTGATGCTTCTTTGCAACAATGAGATCTAGTGCCTCTCTGATATCCTGTATGAAATTCATCATCCTACTTTATTGCTTTTCTTAATTTACACTTCCCATATAAAATCATCTTTTAACATAGTTGTATAGGATCTCCTTTCATGTAAATGAGCAACACATTTTGAAAATTTCCCCTTTTTAATTTTAAAATCCCACTCCTCTTTCTAACTTAGGCCAGAAAAATAAAAAATAAGTAATTTGATTTTTATAATTTTTGTGAAACCTTCAAGGACATATTAAATTGTATGAACTTTTCTCTTTTGGTAAAAACCAAAATAAAAAATTTCTGATTTTGCTTTCTAATTTTTAAAATCCTTGATGCTTGCATGAGTCATAAGACCTCCCTCCTAATGGACCACAATAAATTTTTAAATAAAAAATACAATTTCCCTTCATTTTTTTTAAACTAAAAAATTCAACCCTGCATAGGCCATACAACCTTTATCTAGAAGGAAAAAAAATTGCTTAGCTTTTGATTTTTATTAATTTTCTCTCTTCTCATATCTCCCTACTACATGGTTTTATGGCCTTCTACTACAATCAAAAACACAATTTTTTTAATCTATTCCTTTCTTTGTTATCTTATATAACTATACTTTTTTATATCAATTGAAATCAATTTAAAAATCCATTTTTTTTATTTTTATTTTCTTTTCAGACCTCTCCCCTGGGTCACCATATGGTCATAATGCCTTTGGAAGTAGGTAAAGTAAATAAAAATATATTCTATTAATTTTTTAAGCTCTTTCTAAGACACCACATGGATATATGACCTCCTTTTCTAACATCAAGAAAAAACAATTGTAATCTTTACTTTTTTAGTTTTGCCTTGCCTTCCTATTTGGGCACTATAGAGATTCATTGGTGTATGGGAATATAAAATAAAATTTGATATTTTCCATTGCTTTTCACTTTTCCTCTTTGGGGAAATGCACAACATCTTTTTTATTAAAAATAATTTAAAATATTATTCTTTGTTTTTAATCTCACTTCTCTTTGTATTCTCTATTGATTGCAATGATTTTCCACCTATTAAAAACAATACAAAGAATGGTTTTGGTCTGGTGCATGATGAGGGGATAATAAAAGGCAAATTGCATGGTAGTGGGAAGGAAAGATTTTATTTTCACAATATAGGGAAGTGAAAAAAAAATCATAGCTTGGGGAGTGATAAAATTAATTTTCACAGCTTGGGGAAGTGACTGAGGAAATTGCATAGTAGTAGAATTTCAAAAAGCAAATTATAAATTATAATAATTAAAATGATTTCTATTAGTTTATTATTTTTTAATTACAATTGCACTTTGTGAAAAATATAAAATTAAAATTGTACAATTTTAAAAAGTGTCAAGTCACTTTTTCATAACTTGGAAAAAATTAAAAAACATTTGCACAGCTTGAAAAAGTTTTAATTAACTTTTTCACATTGTAGGAAAGCCAATAACATTTTACACAGGGGAAACTCAAAAGGGCATTTACATGGTTCAAAAAAAAAATTACACAGGATTTAATTCTCACATAATTTAATTCAATAAAATTAATGAATCAATTAATTAATTTTCATTTTTTTCAAAATTCATAAATTTTAAGCCCAAACCAAAAATAGTCAAAAACATTAAATTTTTGCTAATTTTAAAGTTTTCAAAAACCATGGCAATAAGTCCTTAATAGTCCAACCTAGTGAGATAAATTTTATATAAGTATTTTTAAATCTAAATCTAATTTTAATTTTTAAATTTAGGTGATATTTTCATAGCATATATACCTTATATATGTCTCATGTTGAAACTTGGGTATAGAAAAGGTACCAATGTAAGGAATTATTCAAAAAATGTGTCTATGAATCATATAGTTATGAAGTTTGGCCAATTTTCAATTTTTTATGTGTTTAAAACCTATTTAAATAACATGCCCCCACCTAAATCATAAAATAAGAACTGGTATAAGTGTGGAAATCATGTTTCCATAACATTCCCCCACTATATATCTGAATCTATGAACTTTGACAAATGTGGAGAACATGTTTCCATTACATCCCCCTGCTATATATATGAATTTTTGAATTATTAAAAATGTGTAATCTATGTCTCTATGACATGACCCAACTAATATTCCACACTTTGAGGTGAGGGGAAGTATAAATTGGTAGTTATTGTTGACTAAATTTGACTTTTAGGTCAAATTGGGGTACCCCTAGGTAAAAAGTTGGTATTTAGGTGTTTTATGTGGTCTAACATGATGTGAAAACATGTTTTATAGGTTTATTTATGTCATTAAATATATAATATCCTTGGTCCTTAGTAATTTTAGTCCCCTTAGTCATTTTGAGGCCAAAAAAGGTGCATTTAATGATTTATACAGGTTTTTTGGTAAGTGTGAAGGCTTAAAAGGGTGATTTAATTCCCCATGTGTCCTCTTATGTTTTATTTAACTTAAAATAATTCAAAATTGGTAGGTCCCTTAGAAAAAGGGTAGTTTTCTTGAAGAAAAGAAGAGTTTGGCACTTGTACGACCTGTTGTCACTTGGATATGCACCCTTTGATGAGATGAAAAATCTCTCCTCATCCAAGTGGCATAATGGAATCACTTATAGGCTTTTGGGTATCATAAGGAATGAATTAAATCTCTATATAGGGATTGATCCCTTGATTTACCACTTTAGATTGCAACTACTACTATATTTTGGGGGGTAAAAAGGGAGAGATAGAATTGAAAGCAAACTAACCTAAGGGAAGTGATACATAAAATTGAATAACGACATCCAACCATATGTGTATTAAACTTGAAATCAAAGGACAAACTAAACATACACTTCTCCAATATTCATCTTCTCACATCAATGTTACATTGTGGGGTTATGGATGAATGTACAAAGCTAGAAGGACTAGACAAGAAGCCTTGAATGGAAATGATGAGAAGAATAACTCACTCAATATTTGACATCTCTTGGAACACTTCACATTCCCTACAAGAAGAGGCTACAAATATTTGAAATAATGGAATAACATGCTAAAGAACCCATACTTTTCACTAAGCAAGATTCATCATCCAATTGAACAAACTATGAAAAATCATGGAAGAGGTACAAAAAAGTAGTCTTATTGATCAAAATTTATACAAATGAGTAGGAATTAACCATACTCAAGTGGAGCATCCCTTACAATACCAAAATGGATAGTCTTTATAGAAATTGTGAGAGAGAGAAGAGAGAAGTCTAAGATTCATTAGGATACTTATCAAGCTGATCCAAGGAGTTACTTGTGCATGTGGAAATGGTATGGGAAACACCATGCAAGGCTAAAAATCACATGTAATTATTTGGATCATCTTGACAAGTGTCCTTATGACCCTTGGACATCTCTCTTCTCTCTCTCTCTCTCTCTCAGATGTTCTACAAAGACTAGCCATTTTGGCATTATAAGGGATGCTCCACTTAAGTATGGGAAAGTCCTAATCATTTGTATACCTTTTGATTAATAAGACTACTATTTTTATCCTCTTCCGTGACTATTCAATGTGTGTTCAATTGGATGATGAATCTTGCTTAGTAAAAACTATGGGTTTCTTAGCATGTTGTTCCATTATTTCACCTATTTACAACCTTTTCTTGTAGGTCATGTGAAGTGTTTTAGGGGATGTTAAATATTGAGTGATTTAGTCTTTTCATTAGTGAAATTTAAGGCCTCTTGTCTAGTCCTAGATTGGCACATTCATCCATAACCCCACAATATAACATTGATGTGAGAAAATGAAGATTGGATAAGTGTATGTTTATTTTTTCCTTTAATTTCAAGTTTAATATGCATATGTTTGTATTTCATCATTCAATCTAGTGTATCACCTCCCTTAGGCTAGTTTTCTTTCATTTCTCTCTCTCTCCCTTTTCACCCCCACAATTTTAGTAGTAATTACAATCCAAAGTGGTACATCAAGGGAGCTAACCTTATCTAGAGATTCACCTCATTCCTTAGGCTACCCATAAGCATAGAGGTGATTATATTATTCCACTTAGATGAGGAGAGATTTTAAATATCCTAAAAGGGTGTATATCCAAGAGACAATAATTTTTGGCACACCTTGTGGGATTCTTGGTCCAAAAAGTTGAGAGATTTTGGTGGTCTCTCAACAATCAGCCTTTGGAGGCATCTATTCAATCATCAATGGTGACTCCAAAGCTACATCAGCTGGTCAAGTAGCCTAAGTTTCCCTTTAAATATTATTTGTGATATTTTATATATGTTCTTTCTTTCATGAGTTTAAATGGTTGACTTTGGTTTTAAGTTTTGTTCTTTACAAGTTGGTGAGACATTGCAAGCTTGTGATATTCCTCATCAACAAGAGTAAGTTCTTAATCATCCCTTTCATGAAGTGTATCAGCATAAATATGGTTATTTTCAGCCCCAATATGATCATATTTATCTATGTCATGAGTTCTATCAGTCTTATAGCTAGCATCCTTACTATCTTTCTTCTCTTAGTCAACCTAGCCACTCTTCAATTCCATCCATTCCTACCTTCAAATAGGCACTTTTGGGCTATGAGAGGTACATGATGGAGCTTAATACTCTAAGAGGATGTGTTAAATATATCTCTATACATTCTATTCACAAGGTGATATATGCCTTATATTTGGTCAAAAGAGAGTGGGTACCTATTGAAAGATCCAATTATCAAAGTCTCACAAGTGAGATGTTTGATGTGAGTGGTCTAGTTTCTTCCTTAGAGAATAGGCTAAGAGTTCATGAAAGGAAATCTCACCTTACTTATAAACCTTCATATCCACTTCCCCAAATCATGACCAAATCAAGCCTATCAAAGTCATCCTTTTCCCAATTAGTTGGAAGAGATTTAAAAAGAGAAACCTTGTGTTTAAAGCTAATCTTGATAGGCAGATTGAGTTGACAAATATGAATATGCAACAGTCCATGTTGGTATACAAGGAAGTGAAGTTAAATCTCTCATTTTCCTCTCACATTACATCCCTACCACCTAAAAATGAGACTTATAAATCTAAAATCCTAATATGGAATAAGATAGTGGAGTCATGGGGAAAGAAAGAGGAGAAAAATATTGTTAAGGAGTGTGAGGTTGAGAATGAAGTTGATCCTTTGCAAGCCCCTCCCACCATTCCTAAAGAAGCCTCTTGTGATCCATGTCATCCCTAATGTATTAATTATGCTCATGATGATTCTTAAGAACTTCAAGAGAAAATTTTCCAAGAAAACCTAGCCAAGTAAAATGAGGAGTTAAAGTCAAAGATGAGGTTGCTAAATCAAGGTGTGATGGAAGGTTTAAACCTAAAAGAAGATCTTATGCCTAAACACACCCCATAAACCCTTCCTTAAGAGATTAATAAATATAAATAATATGTGAATGAGATGTTTTTCAAGTGTAATTAATGATATAAAGTGGTTTTATCCCAAGGTTTGCCTCCCCTTCCTCAAAATCTCTCAAAAGAACCTCTTAATTTACATTCTCAATTTAATTTTGAGGCCTATGTTATACCTCTACTAACTAGTTAATTTTATCCTCACCGTATCACCCTTTACCTTATTTTACCTATGTTTTGGGATCCTCAAGAAGATCAATTGGTTGAAGAACATTTATAACTCTTACATGAATAAAGTGCAACTCCTTGACAGCCTTATTGGGCTAGGTCACCAGATTTCAAGATACCTAGTCTTGGCATCAATAAGAATGAGATTGAAGATATTGAATCACATGAAAAAAATATTAGATTATGATATCTAAGGTGAAATTTGAAAACCCTCAATAGGTCCTAAGTGAGGAATAAGAGGTGAGCTCTTGTGGTGGATCTCCTTATTTGGTTGATGGTGAAGTATACATTCCTTGTGTTGAGGAAGAAATATTGGAAGAGGTCCTATTGAAATATAAATAAGAATATGAGGGAGTATTTCTTTTTATTCCCATTCATGATGTTGATCAAGGTAAATATGATGACTTTAGGCATAGAATTGAATAAATTGGAAAAGATCTTGAATCTCTCAAGGGGGTCCACAACTCCTTTAGAGTTGGTTACAAGTGATGGTAAGAAAAATGACATTGTTTGAGATGTCATACATGAGTAATATGAAAATTTCCAAAATTTCATAGGTGAGAAAGAGGAAAATACACATCAGACTCTAGATGTCAAGACAAACCTCTATTGGCCTCAATCTTTCAAGGAACAAGAAATAATTCCATTTGAGACTATGCCTACATAGAAGATGAAAATTGATCATAAGAAAGAGAGTGGGAAGAAACATGAAGTAGATGTACAGGGTCAAGAGGAATATTTATAAATTAGAGACCTATTTTAATATGATGTACTTGAGAAAAAGTCAAGTGAAGTGCCAAAGAATAGGTCTGGTCCATCAAGTGTTTAATCTAAAGAGCAACATGCTTGGCACCCTCACCTATCTCATGCAAGAGGAGACTCAAGAAAATTTCTCTTTGATCCTATAAAGGGAGATATGATTGATTTTTATCTATAAATATTATTTTTTTTAGATTCCCCTAAGTGCTTTGAGTACATGTGTCTGTGTTTGCTTTCTTTGTTTTATGTGTCCTTTACTTTGTGTGGTTGAGGTAGTCATTAGTTGTCTTATTTTTGTCAAGCTTATGGTTAATAATCAAATGTTTAATTATTTATCTCAAGATTTAGATGACTCCTAATCCCAATGGACTGATAAGGCTACTGGTCTAGCTAGTATATCAGGCATACTACCCCTATGAATAACCAATTTATTGACCAATTTTGACATTTTAGTCAAATTAGTACACCTATAGGTAAAATTTTGACTTTATAGGTTTATAGGGGGTGTAATATGAGTGTAATGGGGTGTATTATAGTTCAAATTATGTCAATTAATGTTATATTAGCTTTGGACAATTAGTTTTTATGTCCATTTATCATTTTTGGGGTAAAAAAGGTACATTTAATGCTTTGTATAGCTTTATTGGGAAATGTGAAGGCGTCAATGGGTGATTTCATGTTACATGTGTCTTAATAAGTCTTAATTAATTGAAACCAACTTAAAATTAGTAGGTTATTCATAAAAAGGTAATTTTATTTGAAAGAAAAGGTGAATTTGGCACTTGTATAACCTCCTTGGGAAGTGTGCCATGTGGGAAATGGTAAATTAGTGACTCTTAAACTTCCTCATGATAATTTTCACATTTTTTTGATCTAAAAGTGCCATTTATTGCTAAAAATTGTTTTACTCCTTTCTTAGCTTTCTAGAGACATTGAAGTGACCTTCAAGTTTTTGCTTAATATAGACAACTCAAGAGGTTTCAACTCAAAGGATTTGGGGAGGTTGTATTAAAATTATATACCTTAATTTTCATATAACGAGTTTGAATATTGATTAACTATGCTTTATTAACCATTAACAAATTGACTATGTAAATCTTCTTACTAATCTATGCACCCTATATTATTTACCTTGGTTTGGGAGATTCCATATAGTCTAACTACTGATGTTACTTAAAAATGATGTTTAATTATTCCTCAAATTTTTTCCATGATTGGTTTCATGTTTTGTGGTGTTTGAATGAGAAATATAACTCACTTTGCAAGCGGGTGCCAACATGAGAATTTTCTATCAAATTTTCACTTGTAGGAGCTCGAATTACATACAAAGGTTTCATATGAATGGGAAATGGTGTTTTACATGTTTAAATATCATTTGGGCCACCTCCTTATAGTTTTTGTCTCAAAACCCTATAGTTTGATATAAAAAAACCCATGTCTCCACCATGCTAGACCAGTCATTCAACACTCTGCCTACTTTATTCCATATGTATGCAAGTGATCTTCACATTTAAAAGGATGTATTTTATCTTGTTTCAATATGTTTTTAATATTAATCATGAATTTAAAGGTTTATTTTGTGTTTATATATCAATGAGGCCCTTTTCCCATCCTTATTTTTCCATTCTAAGACACTCACTACCCATACATATAGCCAATGCATACCTATAGGGTCCTGCTAATGTCATGATGATTTGAAGAGATATGGACATGTGTTTACAAATTATTGGAACTATTAAATTTTTGTTATTCTATTTGATTGGATCATACAAGGTTCATATGCATGAGGAGTTTCATGTTTCACATCTAGCTCACTATAGTTCATCAAAACATCCACCTATAAGTAGCTAAATAAGGCACCAAATGATGCTCTTATGGAAAATATGAAACCACTTGGAACCTTTTCAAACCTTGGAATGAGTATCAAGCCATGAGAATACATAAAAAGTGTCTAAATATCAAGGTAAGTGTGAAACCAACTTGAAAATGCAATGGACTATGTTTTGGTCCCTTGTCCCTAAAATGGTAAAGTAAATGCCTAAGAGGTTTTTGTAGGTACCTTGAAACATGATTATAGACTATTATAAATCATCTAATCATGTTTCCCATAATACAAACAAGAGTCATGAAAATTTTGGGTAAAATAAGATCAATAGAAAGTAGTTTTTAGGGATCTCAAAGATGTCTTTGAAACCACTAAAATCAATCAGTAAAGCCTACAATAATGTGCCCCAAAAGAGACCATTCCACCCAATGTCACAATTTCAAAACCATGCCATAATTATTAGATAATTGTGATGGTTAACAAATAACATGTGAGATCTATAGGTAAGCATCAAAAGAGTTTATATGCACTTATTTAGTTTCAAATTCACTTATAGGTACCCTAGTACTCAAAATATTTACCTACAACTATAACTAAGAAGGTAATGAGCTAAAAGCATTGTATATGTGATGATCTAGCCAAATAAATTAAGAGAAAAAGTCTATCATTGATAAATATATTTTAAATTTTTTTAGAAAAATCATGCATAAATTCCAAAATCTAATCTATGCTAATGACACAAACATGGGTATTTCTCAAATAAAAGTCATAACCTATTGTAAATGAGACTGGCAGTGGATTGAGGATCAGTTTTGAGTGATAATAATGCATTAATGTGATAAAAATAAGGTAAAAACAATTTTATATTATCCTAAAATGATATATGGTTACAAAAAAACATTTTTCTAAGCTCAAAACATGTAAGATACCCTATAGGCAAGGTCTAGAAATAGGAAATATAGTCATAGTTAGGGTTTGGTATTTAGCTTTGACTAAGCAAGTATATGGAATGGTATGTGAAATTTGGAAAGGATAAATGAATGTTAAAGAACATCCATATAATTTAAAACATACTCATGAAGATATCAAGTAGATATTGAATAGAGGAGATGGCTGAAACAAATAAAACATAGTCCATTGAAAAACAAACCCATCACCATCCTTTTCACACGAATAGTCTTGGTTTCTTAAAGAGTTTGAGGGTCATATGAGATGAAAAAGGGATAATATTTTTAGGATAGGATATTTTTAACTTATATAATCCTTAAAAGCTTACACTTGGTCTATAAAAATAGGGTAAGTACCCCTATTTTGTCTCAGAGAAGGGGTACTTCTCCTTGCGCATAAACAAGCAAGTTTGAGGAAGGGGGTGATAGGGTGAACTAGAGGTTTTTTGGAAAATGTATATATGTTTTTTGAGTTTAAATACATACAATTAAACATGAATAACATTATTTAATTGGATGAAACTCAATAGGGTAATCCATAGGCCTAAGGTTATAGTCAAACCTAGTAGGCAAGGTTATGCCTAGAGGCCAAACAATATGTCACTTTCAATTATGAACCTAAGTGAAATTTATAATGGGAAAAATAATTTATATAAAATCACATTATATATGTATAATATTTCATAATGTATGTTATTCAATAAAATCTCATCTTTATCTTGAATGACAAGGTAGACCTACTAGGTATGGCTAGGCTTAAAGGTCCTAAAGGAGAGTCATGGTCACTCCACCTTGAGATGAGGTTTACATATTATTGAAATACGTTTATGGGATGGATAAATATGTGATTAAGTATTTTTAGTGTAGATAAAACATTAGGGAAGCCATTTTTGGCTCAATACCAACACTAACATCTAGGAAAAGAAAGAACAAACTTGATAGGCCAAGTTGAAATGCTTAGATCTCCTTGAAGGCTTTTCATGGGAATTTAATAAGTTTGGAATAGTTGATAGGGGTATTGAACAATTATTTTGTGGACTTTTTTTATATATTGGATGTGAAACCTTTATGAACCAACCTTAAGAGAATAATGCATTTAAAACCCTTACAAAACCCTTGGAGGAACCTTATTGGGAAGATGAAGCTAAAAATGCATCCAAATGGAATAGTTTGGCCATGAAAAATTTAAAAAAATTTAGATTACTCACTCAATCTCCCTCACATGAAAATTAGATGTATGGACTTATACAGATGAGGTGAGAAATAATATTGTATTGATAGTTTTATGCATTATGCACTCTAAAGGACGTTTCAATATATATAATAAAGTTTTTGAATAATATAAATACTTTTAATAACTCCATATGATAATTTTATTCTAATTAAAAACTCTTAAGTGTCTAAACTAGGTGTTTCAATTTAGCCAATCAAAACTGGCATATTGGACAAGCTATTAAAATGTGTGAAAACCTCAAAGAGATGTCTTTTTAAGGTGTCCTTGATGATTCTAAGGACATTAAGGCTATTGATATAGGTTTCATTCACTTAATTCCATGAATTTTCATGAGAAACTCATCTCTTTTTGGAAGCCAAGTGTGTAGGGTGCATAAAAGGAGTGTGTTTTAGATTATAGATGATAATTACTCCTTTTCAAGTGATTCTAGATGACCTAGCCTATAACCAATGCATGGAGAGGCATTTATTATGTCCTTAAAACTCATTCCAATCATCAAACCTGGTCCCAGTTACTTATAAGGTGTTCAAACAAGGGTAATCATATAGTTAATTTTTTTGGCTAGAATGAGAAGTTATTTGCAACTTTTCATGGTTTATAACATAGATTGACACTTGTGCTTCTTATCCTTCCATGGTTCATCCCATACCATTTACACATGCACAATCTTATCCTTAGATAATCTTTAAAAGTGTCCTTGTGACCCTTAGACTTCTCTCTTCTTCTCTCTCTCATAAGTTCTTTAAAGACTAGACATTTTGGCATTGTAATGGATGCTCCACCTGAGTATCGTGAATCCCTACTCATTTGTATATCTTTTGATCAATAAGACTAATTATGTATGTGAACATTAAGAAATATATGAAATAACTTCTATATTTATTGACCAAGGAATTATCCTCATTTGAGATAAATGTTTCCATGTTTCCTTTAAGAGTTATTACTACTAGAATAATGAAAACGTAATTCACTCATATGAAGTGTTTTTTTCTTTGTTCCAGAGTGAGTTGTAAATAATGATTTACCTCTTCTATGACTTTTCATAGTGTGTTTAATTAGATGTTTAATATTTATTAGTGAAAACTATGAGTTCCTTAGCAAGTTGTTCCATTATTTTACCTATTTGTAGCCTCTTCTTGTAGGGCATATGAAGTGTTCTAGGAGATGTCAAAGATTAAGTGAGTTAGTCTTTTCATTAGTGCCAGTCAGGCCTCTTTTCTAGTCTTCCTATCTTCACACATTCATCCAAAACCTGAAAATGTAACATTGATGTGAGAAAATGAAGATTGGATAAGTGCATGTTTAGTTTTTCCTTTGATTTCAAGTGTAATATGCATATGGTTGGATGTCGTTAGTCAATTTGATTATCACCTCCCTTAGGTTAGTTTTCTTTAAATTCTCTCTCTCCATTTTAACCCCACCCCCCCCCCCCCCCCAAGTTAGTAGTAGTTATAATCCAAAGTGGTAAATCAAGGGATATATCCCTAACTAGAGATTTACCTCATTCCTAAGGATACCCATAAGCATAGAGGTGCTTTCATTATTCCACTTGGATGAGGAGAGCTTTGACATCTCCACAAAGGGTGCATATCCAAGTGACAACATGACCTCTTTAGTAAGTGTGCCACATGGAAAAAGGTTTTAATGTAATTTTTAACCTTCCTCATGTTCATTTATATGTTTATAATGCTTTGAAAGTGTCATTTCTAAGCTAAACCCATTCTTCTCCCTTTTCACCCTTCTTGGTAAATAGAAGTGACCTTCAGGTTTGTACATGGTATGATCAGCATAAGAAAATTAAAAAAAAATACTCTTGTGGGTGTCTTCTACACTCATTTATCTTCCATTTTATGTTTTTTTGTAGAGGAATGGTGGTTTGAGCTTTATGAACTATTCCTAAGAAGTTAACCTTTCAAATATGCCTACTAGTCTATGCACCATACATGTTTCTATCTTATTTGGGAAAGTTCATATAACTCAGCTACTAATATTGGTTCTAGAGGATGTTTAAACTCTCTTATAACTATTTTCATTCTTAGTTTCAAGTTTCAAGTTGATTTTATGGGTATCAAATTTATAGACTTGTCTTATGTGGGATGACATGTCTATTTTCACCATTTTTAGATCTTCATGCTTTGGAAATCTCTTTAGGGGGTTAAGATAGGTCTTTAACTATGTATTAAATGTATTATTAGTCTTCTCATCATTAATTTATTAATCTAAGGAAATATCTGCATGAGTTTTAGTCATATACAACAATCACACACAAGGCAACTATTAATGAGTAGCTACAGGTGCTCTCATGGATGATTTCAAGTTAAGAGGGATGTGTTGTTTCTTGTTTCATATCCTTGATAATTTGAAAATGTTTTTCAATATGTTAGGATAATCATGAAACTCTTTTGATATCTAAAAGTAATGCATACTACCCAAGTTGTATTCATTACCTATATCATGGAAACATTCACCTACATGAGGTATTGGTAGAGATCTAGAAGTGCATATATAGAGAGAATGAAATAGTTTGACACCTCCTTAAGGTTATGGTATGATAATAAAGCCTTGATAGACCCATAAAAAGTGTTAATTAAGCAAAAGAGGTGTGAAACCATGTTGAGGAGACAAAATACTATGTTTTAGGAAATTATCCCTAAATGTCAAAACAAAGGTCAAGGGGCTTCTTTTGAGTGTCTTAAAACATGCTTTGAAAGTGTTCCAAAGAATATAGCCTAGTTAATATTGAAACCCATAGCATAGAGATTCTACATGCCAAGAATTGAGGTCAGATAGTGAGGGAAGATAGGTTGTTTAAAGCCTTAAATATGCCTAATAAAGTACTAAAACACTTCATTGAAGTCTATAGGTTTTAGATTGTAAATGAAGTTTGACACCCTAAAGATTAAAATTAGACAAAACCCATGACTAAGATGGATAAAATGATGTAATGTGGTAAAATTTAATGGAATTCATAAATTAAGGGTTAAGACAAGGTCTTATAGACCCCTATGATTACCTACAGGTACCCTTCAAGCATGAGAATTGATACCTACATGGGTTAGACAAGTAAGATGAGAAAACAGTGACATAGGCATGTGTTATGATGGGGTTTGGCCATATAAGGTGATTAAATGGTGATAAATCATGTTGTGTGACCTTAGGGTGAACTAAAGAATCTATTTTCCATCATAATCACCTCAACCAAGGTTATGATCACCTACAATAGGCCCTACAGATAGAGCATATCAGTTTAGGGTAGTGACCTTACTTTTGATGTTAAAATGGTGTTTTTAGGACTCTTAGTTTGAATGAAAGATCAATAATTCATATTTTGACCTCAATTATTAATAAAAAAATTCCACCAACATCATGACCAAGTTCTTATTCGAGCTAAATAAGAACCTATAATAGGGTTTTAAGGGCTGGGGTGTCTTTGTCATAGTAGGAGGGTTTAGTTTATGAACCCAAAGAGCATATAGGTGAATTAAAAGATCACATAGGCAAATTTTTACGTCAAGGAGTTAAATTTTAGTTCACACATATCATGATTAACCTTAATTGAGGTGAAATAACCTACAAATAGGGTCAGTAAATAGGGTTTCTTAGTCAGGTATCAAAGAACTCAATTTGAGGCTCAAATGCATAATGAGAGGATAAGCCTAATGTGAATAACCTATAAGATATTTAAGTGACCTTATAAATATCAATAAATTATTTTATATTGTTTTACAGAATAAACTACATAAGTGCACCTACAGGTGTCTCTTCCAAATAGGAAACATAATCATACAAAGGAAACTGAGTCTTGTCCCAATCAAGGAGTGAGGAAAAACTATTGGAAATTGAATGGTTTTCCAGATTCAAATCAACTTAATTATAATATTGATAGCGTAATAGACCATCCATTATAAGGAGACAAGTCAGAGAAAGGCTCTAGTAATACATCACACAATTATTTTGAAGGAACCCTATCAGTCCTAGTTTCTAACAAGTCTATCTTAAAATTTTACACTTTTTAAGGGTCCATACATATTACTAGGAGCTTATTTATTGTTGAGGCATCATAAAAAATGGTATAATTCCTTAAAATATTAATATAAATTAATAAAATAAGGGAAGTATCCCCTATTTTGTCTCAGATAGTGGGTACTTCCCTTATACAACTTGGTAGGTTTTGGTGAGTGAGGTATAGAAGATGAATTAGGGGATAAGGAGACCTAGTTGGAAGGTGTGAAAATTTTATGGAAGCCTATGAAATCATTAGGAACACCTCACTACAATATGGAACTAATAAATAGGGTCTAAACACTAAGGTTTGCAAGCATGCCTATCAAACACATTAAGGCCTAGAAGTCAAATAGAGAACCATCTTCATTTCTAGTGTGGAGTGATCTTTATAGCCTATGAAGGCATGTTTAGGGGGCCACTATATAGTTTTTTGAGATAATTGGATGAATATGAAACCATCAAAAGTTATTCTGATCTCTAAGGTGTAATTAAGCCTACTAGAGAAGGATCAAGCCTAATGCCCAAAGAGAATGTCATTAACACTTTTGGCCATAGATATGAATTGAAAACTATTGGATAATGTTGATAGGGTGTAATTAGATATGTTCAAACTTTAATATTGTAGATAAGGTTTCAATAGAATAAATTTTGTCTTGAGACCATATTTAGGCCTATGCAAAAGATAAAAAGAGCTCAATAGAATAGATTTGAACACTCATATCTCTTTTGATGATTTTCATGGGATCTAGAAAAGTTTGAGGAATTTAGAAGAGGTATTGAAAAACCAATTTTTGTAATTTTTATGCAACTATGTTTTCAAGTTTTTATGAAACAACCTAAGAGGCCAAACTACTTAGAAACCCTCAAAAATCCTTGTAAAAACTACTCTAGAGAAATGAAGCTAGATATGCATTATAGTGGCATGGTTTGACCATGAAAACTACTATAAGTTATATATTACTCACTAAATATCCCTCTCATGCTTTTTATCTATACCTACTTATATTAATAGGGTATAAAATAAGCTATTTTTAACCATTTTGTGTGTTTTACTAACTATAGGAGGAGTCTGAAGATGAAATCAAATTTGGGGGAAATATCTAGACTTGTTATAACTCCTTATTATCATTTAATTTCAATAATAAAATCCTAAGTATCCAAAATAGGTGCTTCATCTTAGCTAATCAAAACTCCCCTAGTGGACAAGCTAGTGAGAAGGGTAAAAAACTTCATCTAAGATGATTTTAAAGCATGTCTAATGCATCTAAGGACATGGAGAGTATTGAAAAGTGTCGTCAACTCCATTACATGGATTTTCATGAGAAACTAATCTCTTTTTGTAATCCAAGTGTGAAAAGTGCAAAAAAGAAGAGGTTTTTGGACTATAAATGATGATATCTCATGTTTAGGTGATTATAGAGGACCAAGCTTGTAACCAATGCCTAGAAATCCATGTATAATATCCTACCCATTAATTATAAGCATTCCACTTAATTCTAATTAGTTATTATTTTTTCATACATGGATAATCATGAAGATAGTTTATTTGAGCCAAGACAAGGAGTTTTATGCCACTTTTCATGAATATTATGCTTTGAATTGACATATATGGTCCCTAACCTTGCATGGTTCATAACATATCCTCTTCTCATGTAAAATTAACTAATTTTATTATACTAACAAGTATCCTTATTATATTTTCACTTCTCTCTCTCTCTCTCTCTCTCTCTCTCTCTCTCTCTCTCTCTCTCTCTCTCTCTCTCTCTCTCTCTCTCTCTCTCTCTCTCTCTCTCTCTCTCTCTCTCTCTAAGAGCTACCATTTTGGCCTTTATAATCTAATACCGCACTAGGTATGGTGAAGCACTACTAGTTTTTACATTGTACTTACCTTAGACAATAAATTAAATTCAGTTTTGAGTTAATATGTCAGATTTTTAAATTGTGTGAAGAGATGTATAGTGAATGGATAAGATATATTGATTTGTCCTTGTTTTCTCTCAATCCTTCCATATTTTATGCAAGTGATTCCATGCCTAGTAGATCATATGAAGTGTTTTGAAGTGTATGGACATGTTACTAATTGTAAAATAACGTATTAAAAAATAAAAAATGATCTAACATTAAAATTACCTTGAATAGTATTCATATATGGCACCTTCATATTGGAATATTGATGTTAGTGCACTCTAGGACTCTTAAATTAGTGTTGTGTTCCTTATATCAAAGTAATGGATTACAATATTCTTATGGTAAGAATATTGGTGAATAACCCTCTATATTATGTTTAATTTCATGAAAAATCTATCCATTTTCTCCATAAATAATCAATTATTATAGGTGAAATAGTTTCAAGTCATACCTAGGGAGCTAGCCCTTCATTCTAGAGGTTCATCTCACCAAATTGATAACCTAAAACAAGTGAGATTTTTACATTATGACACATGGATGAGAAGAGATGATTAATATAATAAAATGGTAAAAATCCAAGTGAAAATATTTTTTATCATGCCTAATAAGACTCTTGGTCCAAGAAGTTAAGATATTTTTAGTGTTGTCTCTCAACAACTAGCCTTTGGAGGCATCTATCTAAGCATCAATGGTGACTCAAAAGTTACATCAGCTAGTAAAGCAGCCTAGGTATTCCTTTTGAGGTTTGTTGATGATAATTACTTGTGTTATTATTTCCTAATGAAGTTCCATGGCTAACCTTGGTGTTGAGTTTTATTTCACACAAGTTGGTGAGACATTTCCAACTTATATCATCCCTTATCAACAATAACAAGTTTTGAATCAACCCTATCATGAAGTGTACCATCTCCAACATGAAGTGTATAATCCCATTCAAGAATAATAATTGTGTCATTCCTATAACCCTTAATTTCATTCTCCATATTGACACTATGTTATTGAACAACCCTATGAGTATGGATACCAAGAGAATTATCAAGGAAAAACTCTTTATCAATCCCAATATGAACATTATCCTTAATATCATGATGCTTATTAGCCTCAAGAGTATTCTTATGATTTTTTCATATGAAATAAGATATTTCCATGGATTACAAACATGGATATAGTTTTAAAAGTGAAACTCCTACTCATGTAGGTGTTTCTCCTTCAAATCAGCCCAAAAATTCACTTCCATATGAGCTTACTAGTGATTTTCTCTTTTCCAAATCCACTCATAAGCCTTCTCCTTCCCAAAATCCATATTCAACCCTTTCACCTCCCACTACACCTCATATTATAGCTCCTTCACCTCAAATACATGAGCCTATCCATAATTTTTCCACCTCACCCCTTGTAGAAGATGAGCTTATATTGATAGAGGTAAGTGAGGAAGAACAAGCTTAATTCATGGTTGATCAAGAAGACCTCATGAGTGACTATAATGAAGAAATCACCATAGCGAATTGCCTTGGTGAATGAAATGACAATACATATTTTTTTTACTCCATATTTAAGGGGATGTGTATCCATGAAGAATGTGGCCAAGACTTGAAGAAGGGGGTGCTTGAAGAAAACTCCATGTCTGATCATGAGGTTGTGGATGACCATCTCAAGCATGAAAATGAATGTGTTATCAAGGATGTAGAACAAAGTCAAATCAGTCATCATGAAATGTTAGTCCTAATAAAGTCACATGAGACCAAGGAAGAGGAAGTAACTCTTGAATATGACATTCATGATGAAGAAGATTTATAGCAAAAGTTCAATGTCATATGTAAATAATTTGATATTTTGGGTAAAGTTTTTTATTCTCTAAAATATTGCATAGATAATGACAAGTTTGATGATGAATATAAGAATTATATTGAGTTTTCAATCAAAATTGAGGATGAATTTCTTTCTTTTGGTCAAGACCATCCTATCATGAAGCCATTTGCGGATGCTAGTGTATAAGAAGTTATAGACATGGATAATGATGGCAAGGCTAAGAAGACTATCATGTCGTCAAGCTTACACATTAAGGACCAAGTTCATGAGAATAATGAGACTATTTGTATGAAATATGAGTTCATTTACTTGGTCAACCTATTTTTATCTACTTGGTTTTCATTGAATCTCATGCCAATGAAGTTGGTAAACACCATGAAGAAGATGGAGGCATCAATGCTAAAGGAAAAAAGGCTACATGTCTCACTAAATATTTCATGTCATGAAGCAAGGGAGGTTTCAAAATTTCCATTTGATCTAGGAGGTATTTCTTATCTTAGGTTCATTAGTGTTTGAGTTAGTTTTTTAGTTTTGTGTGTGTGTGTTCCATAAGCACTCATGAAGCACAAGTGTGTTTGCTTAGTTTTTTATCTTGTGTGTTGATTTTTGTTGTTTTTTCCTTGTGTTTTATGTGTTGTAAAAGGAAAAGTGTGAATTAAAATTCATTTACATGTGGCTCCATAACCCAATGGACTAATAAGGCTACTATTCTAGTTAGCATAGCAGGCATGCTACCCCTATGAGTCACCAATTTGTTGACCAAATTTGACTTTTAAGTCAAATTAGGGCACCCCTAGGTAAAAACGTGGTATTTATGTGTTTTATTGGGTATAAAATTGTTTACCAATGTTTTTAAAACCTAATTTATGTTATTAATGTTATACTAGCCTTGGTCCTTAGTCATTTTAATCCCCTTAGTCATTTTAGGTCATTTGGAGGCCAAAAAGGTGCATTTAATGACTTATACAAGTTTAATAGGAATTTTTAAGGCTCAAAAGTATTATTTCATGCCCCACATGTCCAATTATGTCTTAAGTAACTAAAACCAACAAAAAAGTGGTACGTCCATAAGAAAAAGGGCTATTTTCTTAAAGAAAAGAAGAGTTTGGCACTTATACAGTTTCTTTGGGAAGTATACCACATGGGAAAAGGTTTTAATGTGAATTTAAACCTTCCTAATATTAATTTATATGTTTTTAATTCTTTTTAAGTGTCATTTATAAGCTAAAACCATTTTCTTCCTTTTTCACCCTTCTTGGCAAATAAAAGCGACCTATAGGTTTGTACTTGGTATGGTCAGCATAAGAGGTTTCAAGAAAAATGTTTTTGGTGGTGTATTATACACAGTTATATTCCATTTTATATTTTTTAATATAGGAATGGTGGTTTGATCTTTATGAACCATTCCTAAGAAGTTGACCTTTCAAATCTACTTGCTAATCTATGCACCATGTAGATTTTGCTCTTGTTTGGGAAATTCCATATAACTCAATGATTGATATTGGCTATAGAGGATGTTTAATATATATTATAATTATTTCCATGCTTATTTTCATGTTTTAAGTTTATTTTATGGGTAAAACATCTCAAATTTGTAGACTAGTCTTATGTGGGATGATAGGTCTATTTTCACCATTTTTAGATGTTCATACTTTAGAAATGTCTTCATGGGGTTGTGATAGGTCATTAACTATGTATTAAATGTATTATTGGTACCTAATCCTTAATTTTCATCCTCTAATGAACATCTCCATGAGTTGTAGTCATATGCAACAATCACACACAAGGCAACCATTAATGAGCAAGTATAGGTGCTCTCATGGATGATTTCAAGTTAAGAGGGAGGTTTTGTTTCTTATTTCACATCCCTGGTAGTTTTAATATGTTTTTGAATATGTTATTATAGGATTGAAAATATTTTTATAGGCAAATTCAATGCATACTACCCAAGTTGTACTCATTGCCTATATCATGGAAACATTCACTTATAGGAGGTATTGGCAGAGATCTAGAAGTCATTCTATAAAGAGAATCAAATAGTTTGACACCTCTTTGAGGTTTTTGTATGTTTATTGATCCTTTAAAAACCCATAAAAAGTGTAAATTGATAAAAATAGGTGTGCAACCATATTGAGGAGATAAAGGACTGTGTTCTAAGAAATTATCCCTAAAATGTCAAAATAGAGGTCATGGGGCTTCTTTTGAGTATCTTAAAACATGATTTCAAAGTGTTCCAAAGCATATATCCTAACCCATATTATAGCCCCTATCTTATATAGTCTAAATTACAATATTTTAGGTTAGATATTGAGGTAAGATAGGTTGTTTGAAGCCTCAAATATGCCTAAGAAAGCACCGAAACACTTCATTAAAGTCTACAATTTTGAGGTTGTAAATAAAGTTTGACACCCTAAGGAGTAGCATTGGAAAAACATCATGAATAAGATGGATAAATTTATTTAATGGAGTCAAATATAATCTAATCCATCAATAAAGGGTTAAGACAAGGTCTTGTAGACCCTTATGATTACCTACAGGTACCCTTCAAGCATGAGAATTGACACCTATAGCGGTTAGATAGGTAAGATGAGCAAATAGTGATAAATGCATGTGATATGATGGTTTTTAGACATATAAGGTGATTTAAAGGTGATAAAACATGTTTTTTGACCTCAAGGTGAACTCAAGGTCTTTCTCTAACACAATCAACTCAGCCAAGGCTATGAACACCTACAACATGCCTTATAGGCGTAACATACCTGTCTAGGGTAGTGACCTTATTTTTAATGTTCAAATCATGTTTTTAGGAATATTATTTTTAATTTAGTATAAATCATGTATCTTATGACCTCAATGAGTTATAAATAAGTTCCACCAACATCATGACCGATTTCTCAATCAAGTTAATAAGCACCTACAACATGGTCTTAAGGGCAAGGGTGTCTCGATCATAACATGAGGGTTCAAGTTGTGAACCCAAAGATCATATAGGTGAATTTAAAGATAACATAGGTAAATTTTGACCTCAATTAGTTCAAGGGGAGTTCAAACATATCATGATCAACCTTAGTTGAGGTGAAATAACCTATAGGGAGGGTCAATAAATATGGTTTTTGAGTCAGGTATGGAGGAACTCAATTTGAGGCTCAAATGCATGATGAGATGATAAGAATGATGTGAATAACATATAGGATAGTGATGTGACCTTATAAATCTCAATAAATTCTTTTATATTGTTTTTCAGATGTAAAATATGCATGTGCACCTACAAGTGCCTCTTCCAAATAGGAAACATAGTCATACAAAGGAAACTCGGTCTTGTCCTAATCAAGGAGTGAGGAGAAAATATTGGAGCTTGAATTATTTTACAGATTAAAAGTAATTTAATTAAAATATTTGTATCCTAATTTAACATCCATGATAAGGAGACAAGGCAGAGAAAGGTTCTAACAATACATCACATAGTCATTTTGAAGGAACCCTACGTAGTCCTAGTTTCTAACAAGTCTGTCTCAAATTTTTGAAATTTTAAAGGGTCCATGCATATGAATAGTATCTTATTTATTATTTTAGGGGTCATATAAAATGGTATAATTCCTTCCAATATTCATATATCCTTATAAAATAATGGAATTACCACATGATTTATCTCAGATAGGGGGTACTTCCCCTTATACAAGACTAGCAAGTGAGTGAGGTATAAAAGATGAACTAGGGGCTAAGGAGACCTATTTTAAATGTGTGAAAAGTTCATGGAAACCTATAAAAACATGAGGAAAACCTCACTAAATTATGTAATCAAGAAATATGGTCTAAACAACAAGGTTTTCAAGCAAGCTTGCCAAACACTTAAGGCCTAGAAGTCAAATAGAGAATCATCTTCATTTCTAGTATAGAGTGATATTTATAGCCTATTTAGGCATGTTTAGGGGGGAAATATATATTTTATTGAGTTATTTGGAGGTAGAGGAAAACATCAAAATTTATTTTGAGCCCTAAGGTGCAGTTAAGCCTACTAGGCAAGGATCAGGCCTAATGCCCAAAGAGAAGGTCATTCACACTTTTGGCCTTAAATATGTATTTAAAACTATTGGATCATGTTCCTAGGGTGGAATTAGGTATGTTCAAACTTTAATATTGTATAAAATTACTTAATAGAATCAATTTTGTCTTAAGACCATCATTAGGCCTATGTAAAAGAAATAAAGAGCTTGATAGGATAGATTTGAACACTCATATCTCTCTTGATGCTTTGCATGGGAGCTAGAGAAGTTTGAGCAAGGTAGAAGAGGTCTTAAACAACCAATTTGTAGAATTTTTCTACAACTCCAATAGGTTTTTATGAAACAACCTTAAGAGGTCAAAATACTCATAAACCCTCCAAAACACTTGTAAAAACTAGTCTAGAGAAATGAAGATGGAGATTACTTATAATGGCATGGTTTGAACATGAAACCTATTGTACCTTGTAGAGGACTCACTCAAGTTCCCTCCCATTCTTTTTAGTTGTATGGACAAGGTATAAAACAAGCTATTTTTGACCATTTTATGTGTTTTCAAGATATAGGTGGATTTTGAAGATGAAATCAAGTTTGAAGGGAAGATTTAGACTTTTTATAACTCCTTATGGTCATTTAATTTCAAGAAAAAACTCCTAAGTGTCCAAATCAGGTGCCTTATCTCCACCAATCAAAATTGGCCTAGTGGACAATATAGTGAGAAGGGTAGAAAACTTCATGTGAGATGATTTTAAAGCATGCCTAATTCCTCTAAGGCCATGGAGAGTCCTAATAGGTCTCATCCACTCCCTCCCATGTATTTTCATGAGCAACTAATCTCTTTTTAGAATCCAAGTGTGTAAGGTGCATGAAGGTTTTTTGGACTACAAATGATGATATCTCTTTTCCAAGTGATTCTAGAGGACCAAACATATAACCAATGCATTTAGAGGCATGTTTAAAATACTCCCCTTTCATTCCAACTATTGGACCTGATCCTAATTAGTTATGAGGCATTTAAATAGGGCTAATCATGAAGGCAATTTTTTTGAGCCAAGACAAAGAATTTTATTCCACTTTTCATGAAGTTTATGCTTTGAATTGACACTTGTGGTCCTTTAACTTACATGGTTCATCCCATATCCTCTTCTCATGTATAATTAACTACTTTTATTATCCTAAAAAGTGTCCTTATGACCCTTTGACTTCTCTCTTCTCCTCTCTCTCTCTCAAGCTCTATAAGAGCTACCATTTTGGCCTTTGTAATCTAATACCACACCAGGTATGGAAAATACCTACTAGTTTTGACATTGTAATTGCCTTATACAATTAATTAAATTTAATTTTGAGTTAATATCAACTTGTTAAGGTGTTTTAAGAGATGTATAGTGAATGGTTAAGAGATATTCATTTGTCCTTACTTTCTCTCAATATTTTCATGTTTGATGCAAGTGATTCCATACCTAACAAGTCATATGAAGTGTTTAAGTGTATGCACATGTTATTAATTGTACAATAAAGTCTTAGTATCTAAAAAATGATCTATCTTTCCACTTACCTTAGATAGTCTTCATATATGGAACTTTCATATTGAAATATGGATGTTAGTACACTCTAAGACTCTTAAATTAGTGTTATATGCCTTGTCTCAAAGTGATGGAGTATAATAGTATTATGGTAAAAATGTTGGTGCATCATCCTCAAAAATAGGTCTCATTTCATGCCATCTCTATCCCTTTTATCCATAAATAATTATCTAGTATAGGGAAAATTATTTCAAGGCATATCTAGAGAGCTAGCCCATCATTCTAGAGATTTGTCTCACCAAATTGATTACCCACAACAAGTGAGATGTTTCCATTATGCCACTTGTATTAGGAGAGTTGAGTCATATCCTCAAAGGGTGAAAATACAAGTGATAGCTATTACCTTACCTTAAAAGGATAAGATAACTATAAAATTTATGTATGAACCATGTATCATATATGATAAACATGTCTAGATAAATATTTCATTAAAGTATATAGAATGTGATCACATCAAGCCCTAATATGAAGGGTATAGATCATGACATCTAGATAGTAATAATATAATATTAAAAAACAACTAAGCACACACACAATAATAATAAAAAACAAATCAAATTACAATGGTCCAAGGATACCTCAAACAAGGGGTATGTTTAAATGCCACACAGTTGAAAAGACATGGCTTAGTCAAATGCCCACAAATAAGGGAATTACATATTCAAATATCCATACAATAAGTAATGACATATATGAATGTCAAAGCAAGAAAATAAGGGAATGGGGACCAAAAATAAAGGATCATTTACAAATGCTATAACAAGTATTATAATGTAATATAAGACACTCAAGGAAATGCATAAATGGAAATTGTATAATAGAAGCAACTATCATAGGCATATCATACTAGTCCCTATATATATTTTATAAAAAATGTTAAGTGCACAGAGTATTAAGTATATTGTGAAATATATAAGTATGGATAAAAGCATGTGTAAGTACATAATCTCAAAAAAATTAATGGAAATTAATAATAAAATTGTATACCTTATTTGTATGTTTGTATGTCAATATTAAAGAATTATATACCCCAATGTCTGTATGACATTAGTAGAAGGAAGTGTAGACACTATAAAACTACACACAACTATTCTAGATGTCAAACTATCCCCTAGACCACCTTAGGACCCCCTAAGGACTCTTTCACAACCTTTTGATCTCAAACCTAATTTAAGTCAGCTGACTAGCTAAACTGAGTAACCCACCTTTGACTAGACTTAACCTTTACCCTCAACCACTGATGGTCACCCTAACCATCAATGATTAGGATTGACTATTGATGTTCAGGTTCTAATCACCTAAACATTTAATTCTAGTAAACTCTATCTTGATTTTTTATATTTAGCTTGTCTAATTCATGTGTGAGATAATTCATGCAAAAGCTAAATTTAACCACCCTTTAAACACCTTTTTAACCTATCATTTCACCTCTAATTTACTCTTATAAAAAGAGAGGAGGAGTAGGTGAAAAGGAATAAATAAAATCATCTAGAAATAGATCCATCAGAGTAGCAACCATCAAGAGCCTCTTAGATATTATTTTATAGGTATTCTTCTAGTGAATCAAAAATGAGTACAACAAAGATATGAAGTGATTTTATTCATTAATCAAACAACTAAGTACCATTACTCTACTATAATTGCTCTAGACCCCATCGATGAGTTTTTCAACTAACTACCTCAACCATCCTCAAATTAGTGACCAATAGGCTAAGTATTTATTTTTATTAATTAGTTACTTTTTTTTATATTTCACAACCAACCTAACACAAACCCACTTTCTAATATTCCATTCTATAACTTTATTAGCCCAACTTCTTGAATCAGACCAAACCCATAGTAACCTTATATGGTCACCCTGACCATCGATGGTCTATCCATAAACATTGATGGTTACCAACCATTGATGATCACCATAACTATTGATGGTTACCCTAATCAATGATGATCACCCTAATTATTGATGGTCACTATGTGAAAAACAAATAAAAAGTTACTTTTACCCATAAGACCTCAACCAAATCCCAATTTTATATCCCTTACATGATCATATAACCTCACCCTATTTTTGGACCACACCTAACTCATTTATCATTAATATCAATCTATTTATTGCTATAATTAGTCAAATTCACTTATTCATTTCTCAAAAACTTTTTGCATTTGATTTCAATACCTTTTTTTATTTATACAAGCAATCTGTCTTTTGAACTTAATTGTTTAAAAGTGTGGATTGATAGCCTCCAAGGAAACTTGTGCTTCTTAGATCTAGCTTGCTAGGCAATCCACCCTACTATATAACTAATTAAACCATTTCTTTAGTGCTTTCTTATATGAAATTCATCCCTCCCAAGCCAAATAGGAGTATCTACAACCATCTGGATCAATGTGCAAAAACCAAATACAAATCATACTAACCTCACCTGTCTTTTAAGTTTTACAACTTTCTTCTCAAGAAATAAAGAAAGAATTATGTGAACCATTCTAACACACCTAGTAGGACCCTTGCATCTCTTCTTGGGTTCATAAGTACATCTCACTACTTTTTCTTCTTGTTTTCTACTCATACAATGAAATCAAAATTTCATTTTGGGCTTAAAATTGATTACATCCATTATTTATTTGCTTATTTTGTCTCACATAGATTAATTAATCAAATGAATTAATCATAAATTCACTCTAATCACACACACAAGACCAAACCTCTTACACTTAATCAAGCATACAAAAATTGACATAAGGACTAAATAGGATTTCATCACCTAGTAGTCACCCTTCCTAGCTATCCTACTTAGATTTCACTACCAAGGGGAGATCCAACTTAGCTTTCTAGTTGAGTATAATATTTAGTAATTTGTATGTCTTGGATAAGCACCCAATACCCTTATCGTTGTGATGTGTGAAGTGAGGGGGTAGGCCCCAACATCAAGCCACATACTTATTTCTAATATAGGTCCCTTTGATAGCTTGAACACAACCTGAAACCAATAATAGACTTCTTTTTTAGTACCCACTCTATAAGCCAAGTTGAGTCACACAATTCTTAAAGATTAAGGCATAAGCCACAAGAGAGACTAAAAATAACCCTAGGATTAAACATGATTTATTGTGTTTTTTGTCTCCTTATGTTTTTCTTGTCTTCTCTTTATTTAAGTTGTGAGATGATTTGTATCATCCTATTTTCATTATATGCATGGTTTCAACTAGACAACAACTAAGAAACTAAGTAAATCAGGACCCACCTCGTAATCACCTTTCTTATTCTTTTCCCTCACCCATAGAGTACATCTTAGATGTAGAGAGTTCTCCCCCTTCTTTTGGAATTCCTATCATCCCTAGGATGGTTGCCTATAGTGATGTAGATTTTATCACCTTTCTAGATAACAACCCCATAGCCCTTATGTATTACCTTAACACCATATCCCATCATACACCTACTTTGGTTCCACCTATTGACCCACCCTATGACATGTCATCCCACCTTATGGGTGACACTTCTATTATCACCATATCCCCCCAACCTTTAGTCACCTAGGAATCATCCTCTACTAATAACCCTACTGAGACCACCATCCAAAACCAACTCACTCAACCAAGGAACACCCAAGCACCTTCTTCCCCAACTAATAACCCTCTTAGTATATGAAAAACCTAACCTTTGGGATCTATCACTTCCATTACTATAGGAGTACTCTCTATTGGTGTCACCACCATTCCTCTCATTTCTAGCCTACCTACCTCCACTCCATTTCAAAGATTGGTGGTTCCCATACTTTCACCCTTCCACCCATTAGCACCAAATTTACCTCCTACCCTTTATCTAATAACCCAACCATACCTCCTACCTAACCTATGTTAATCTCTCAATAGGTACCCATTCATAAAACCTGAGCTATGTCCCTAACCCACTAGGGTATGTACCTCTAACTTTCACCCAACCATATATCTCCACATATTCGTATGTGGTATCGTGTCAACCACCCATGTCCACATACAAATATACATCATCTTCTCAAGTGCCCACCAGCTACCCATATTTTTCACCTAGCCAAATCTAACATAATCTACCCTATAACTACAAGAATGCACAACCACAAACAAACCTTATCAAAATTTTAATGGACAAATGACTACTTTCGATTCATCCATTTCTAGAGCTCATAATATTTTGTCATATGACCAAATATGTAATGAACCAACTCACCCATCCATCCCTATTCGACCCTATCCTCCTCAATGGGAACTTCCCAAAATTTCTAAATTTCAAAGTAATGAATACCCTCAACAACACTTGAGAACATTTAGGCCCTCATGTTATTTGATTGCCTACAATGATACTCTCCTTCTTTGGACCTTCCCCATGTCTTTATCTAGTCCAAAACTATATTGGTATAGTGCTTTAATAAATATCTCTCTCTTTTATTTAACCTATTTAGATCAACTTTGTTGGATCACATTTCTATAAACATCTCCAAGAAGGTTTCCATCACTGATCTCTACTCCATTTGGAAATTTGATTATGAGTCCACATCCAACTTCATATCCCATTGGAAAAGCTTGATAAATCAACTATATTTCTCTTTACTCTAACCTAAATAGATTGAACTCTTTACTTGGGTTTGTACCAAACACATTTCTTCTACCTTATAGATTTAGAGATTTAAGACCTTTGATGAGGCTTTTACCATGGCATGAAAACTAGAAAATAGATCCATTGATGAGGTAAAACTAAAATTGAGAAACAAGAATTATAACTTCAAACCAAATGAGGCCTCCTCCACTAAACCCAATAATCAAACCAACACTAAATCCAAAAATAAGGGAACCATGAATGTGGTTATCCTTAAGACCTCCCCTCCAATCATTGTTAACCAATCCAACTCTGGCAATCCCTCCAATCAAAACATTAAAAATGTAAACCACAACAACCAAAAGAAATTTACTCCATTTTTAGAGTCATATTCTTCAATATTAGAGAAATTTTTATAAGCTAATATCATACAGTTTCCTCTGATCAAACCTTTGTAGAAATTTGATTTTTCTCATCTTATACCTAGCTAATATAAGGAGAACAAATTGTGCACCTTTCACTAAGTCATTAGACATTATGTTAGTAGGTGTAGTAACTTTAAGAACATTATCCAAACTCTCATTAACAAGGGGGAAATTGTTTTAGATAACCCTAATGTACCCCCAAACCAATCACTTGACATCTTTAGATAATCATTTCCCAACCATGCTCCTTCTACCAACAAGGAAGACAAAGGAAAATCATCTCATACCCATAAGGCCCATACTATCAATATGGTTCTTAGAGAACTCATCTATGAGGAAACCATTGACCAAATCACATTTTCTCCTACTCCACTTATTGATTTAGTAGAGTCACTAACCTCTCCTCTAATATGCACATCAAAGGAGGCATTCATTACCATTCTACCTTTTTCTCAATCATACAATAATCCACTCTTCCTTTAGAAAGGACTCTTAAGGAAGAAAACACTTTTCCTACACTTCCCACCAAGGAATTACCTTCCTAGATATTGGAAATTTTTAATCAAGAAAAGGATGAGATATTAATTCCTCCCCCTTAACCCTTGGGCTTATCCTTTGAATCCACTACTAGGGGATTCAGATCCATCTATAAAACTTTCTCCAGACTAGTTAAAAACTTAGAAGTCATATCTGATCCTAACCTAGATTGATCCAACTTTTGTAAATAACTTGAGATCCCTTATTAAACCAAGTAAGATCCTTATTTATTATAATAACCTACCCTTTACACTATCAAATCCACCATCATCACAACCCAACCATTGGACACCTCTACCCACCAAACTATAGTAACACTATTAGAGCCAAACTCACCCAAATCACCAAATCACCTTCTACCTTTATAACCAAACCCACCAAGAACCTTGGCATATTTTCTACTCATAACATTACTCACTTGCCAGTAAAGTTGGATTTAATCCCACTAAACCTATCAAATAAACCCCAAGCTAAGCCAATAGAGAAGGTAAAACCACCTAGAAACCCAAAAACCAAAACTCTACCTCCCCTCTCCACTTTGCCCTCTATTTTAAGACCTCATCTTTTTAACTTAGTGAGGAAACCAACCTTCCTAGATAAGACCTAAATCTAACCACCACTTTTGGTTATACCATCGTGCCTACTTTCACCCTCATTTATTTTCACCAAACCTTATATATCCAAACCACCTACTTCTTAGGTAGCTACCACAACACCTTTTTCCTCCAAATAATCCACACCAAAACCATCCACCAAGAATGATCCTTTACCTAAATATCTTACCATCAAACCCACCCCTAAAAGGGCTTCCACCTTAACTACTGAACCTAATAACTCTATGCCTTTGCCATCTTTTCCCAAGTATTACTCAACCATATTGAAAAGGTTATTACAAGAATCTTTCTTAACCTTGCCATATATCAAACCATTTGATCCACACAGTCCTAAACCATCTTGGTATAATGAAAAAATATTATGTTCATACCATAAAACACTTGGGCATGACACTAAGAACTATAAGGCTCTCCAAGTATTATCTCATCAAATATATCATGAGGATGACTTATTTTTAGATGATACTACTATGATACCAACACCAATCCAAAATCCAAGATCCATCAACTAACACTTACCTACTCCCCCACTCTCATATCAGAGTGAAGAAGAATTGAAGTATCCCTCTAGCCTAACTCCTCCCCAATCCATACCATCTATGTGGCCGCATGATCATAGGCTCAATAAAATGATAAAGGAAAGGAAAAGGTGTCCATTCCATGGACATATTCATCTTCCACCACCCAATCATCTAGACAATACCAAGTACCTTTACCTTTAACAAAACTCAAAGTGTCCATCTTAGGACCCTCTCAATCTAATCCTTCTAAATCAATCCAATGAGTAGTTATGAAATAGCTTCACCAAACACCACTGAAGATGAGTTTGTATAAACTAATCAATACCTCACCCCATCACCACCAAGTGATGATATAGGATTTGGAATCCATATAGGTCCAAGAAGAAGACCCGTAACATCTAGAAGCCTTTTTTTCATAAACCTTCAAATTTCTAGCCTTGTTACCTTTAAGGATTTATAAATACCCTCCATCCACCCAAATGACCTAGATCCTCCCCTATTTATTATTATGTACATCAACCAAACCCACATTAAGAGGGTTATGATTGATGGGGGAGATAGTATCAATATTATCTCCTCCCATGAATACAACCAATTCAAATTACCCAAGAAAATCATGTCAAAAACCTTAGAATTAATCTGATCATTCAACAATACCATGGTCATGACTTTAGGAACTATTGTCCTTCACATTTTCCTAGGACCCCACACACTTCTTGAGTAGTTCTTCTATGTAGTAGAAGGAGAGTTCTAGTAAAACATTTTTATGGGACACCATTGGATTCATTTCATGGGTTATGTGCCATCTACCCTACATTGATGCATCAAATATGAGAATTAAGGTTAATTTATTACCATACAAGTTAACTCGAGCCCTTTTACATCATGCAACATGATGTACCAACCTAATGATGTTATCCTTCCTCCATCCAACAAGCCTTCATTAATAAAATATGAATCTCCATCTTTCTTTAACATTAAATCATCCACTAGTTCATCCATCCCTTCCACCCAAATCCCCATATTGACCCTTTGGAATCAATGTTATAACATCTTTCATTTGGGGAGTATCAATTTCTAACCCTTGATGATTTTATTACTCCCTAAGAGTATGGGAATCTTGACCAACAACCCGATTATGACCCCAATATAAGAATGATTATTCCTTTTTAGATGATAACTTGTCAAACCAATCTCATCTATGGGGGACTTGATAATCCCTTTGACACTTCTACCACCTCCTTTTCCCCTCAAGCTTCACCTCCAATTTTTCCTATCTAAATAAAGTAGAGTTTTCCCAAATAGACCTTTATAGATGTGCTTAGAAGGGATTTGGTCTAGGTTAGTATGAACATGGGCTGCATGAGATGCTTCCATTAAAAACTTAAAAACCTCACAAAAAACATGGTCTTAGTTTCACACCACCTAAAAAACAAACAAAATTGCCCCCCATTACTACCATTGACAAAGAAATCACATCCTCACCATCCACTCCATCATTGACATCTAAGGATTTTGACATCATCCCCTTAACATTTTTTTCATCAACATGATTAGCTTCAGACCCTTGACTTATCAAAAGTATGGGGTGACCATAATCATTCCTTTTACACACCTTGAGATGATAGCATATGACTCTCCTACCATTAATACCATTTAATGTTAGGATGATGATTTTATTCTCACCTACATTGGTGTAAAAGATTCCTCTATTCATAAATCTTCTCCTCCTGATACTTTAACCATTTTGAATCAATCCACCATGAATATCAACTTGGGCACTATGGATAACCTATGCATTATCAAAATTTTCCAATCACTAAATTACAAGGAGGTTCAAGACTTACCCTCCTTCTTGCAAGATTGGATCATAGCATTTGATTGGTCTTACAATGACATGCTAGGAATTAACCCTTCCAAAGCTACCCATAACATAGTCACCAATCATGATGCCAAGCCTATTAGGAATTTTTTTTGATGAATGCACCCTCTCATAGCCTTTCTTATCAAATAATATCTTCAAAGTCTCCTATCCATCAATTTGATTCAACCCATCGACTATTCCTAATGGGTCTTGAATGTTGTACCTATCACCAAAGACATAGAGGGACTTTGCATTTGTGTGGACTTTTATGACCTTAACCTTGCTTTCCTTAAGGATGAATTTCCTTTACAAATCATTAAATAGATTGATGATCTTATATCCAATAATGAGATGTTATCTCTTATGGATGGATTCTCAAGTTACAATTAGATACTAATTTCCCCTGAAGATCAACACAAAACTACCTTTATCACCCCATGAAGAACCTTCTGATCTAAGGTCATGCCTTTTAGACTAAAGACCACTATTGTAACCTACCAAATCTCCATAACATACATATTCCATAACCTTATTTATAAAATAATAAAAGACTATATCGATGACCTTCTTGGGATATCCAAATGTGTAAAGATCATTTGTCTATTCTTAAGATTATCTTTGAGAAAATCATCCATTACCATGTCTTCCTTAATCCCAAGATGTGTATCTTCAAGATTTTATTAATAAATCTCCTTGGATTTATCATCTCCCTTTAAGGAATCAAAGTTGATTCAACCAAAATCAAAACAATCCTTGACATGCCTCCTCCTACCCACCTCAAATAGCTCCACAGCTTGCAGGGGAACCTCAAATCTATTTGCCACTTTATCTCTTAGATCTCAAACTAATGCCAAACCTTTCATCATCTTCTAAAGAAGGATGTATCTTTTAAGTGGAAAAAAAACTATTATAAGGTTCTTGATTCACTTATAAAGTACCTTCTATCTCCACCCATCCTCATTCATCCCAATGAAGATCAACCTTTTTACCTTTGTATTTCCACCACCAACCACTCCTTAGGGGTAACAATGGCTAATCATTATGAGCAGCATATAGATAAATCCATATAATACATAGCTATATTTTATATAGTATGAAACTTCATACACCCATACTAAGAAACATTGCCGAGCCATGGTCTTCATGGCCACCAATATTTGCCACTACCTTCTCAACCACAAGACTTATGTCATAGCCAATATTGACCCTATCAAGTATATGCACTCCAAGCCATACAAAAACTAGTGTATGGCTAAGTGGATCATGTTTTTGGATAAGTTTGACCTTAATTTTATTCATCATAAGTTAATTAAAGGGAAATTAATTACTGAATAATTGGTGGAAGCACCATTAGCATAAAATTTAACCTCCTCCTCTTGAGTTTCTAGATTAATCCATCATAGCCTTCTCTTATGTATACTTCACCTATCAAGTGACCATGTTCTTTGATTGATCAAAGTATGATCATTTTGGGGGAGTTGGAATCATCCTTATTCCCCTTCATGGTGAACCACTTCTATTTTATTTTAAGCTAGATTTTGAATGTACCAACAATATGGTTGTATATGAATCCATAGTGATAGGCCTCCAAACTACATTAGCCTTGGAAGTCAAAATGGTAAACATTTTAGGTGACTCCCAACTTGTGGTCAATAAAATAAATGGCTCTTACTAGTGTAAGAATAATTTATTGAAATATTACAAATAATTAGTTGATGTACTCTTAGCATCTTTTAAACACTACCATATCCAAACCACTCAATGATCTACAAACAACTCTACTGATACGATAGCTTCCCTTGATTCCTAGATCTTGTCTTCACCCTCTAACTCTAAGTTATATATAGTTATGCATCAATATACCTAACCCTCTTATGTCAAACTAGACTCTCCCACTATCTTCAATGTGGATGAGACCCAACATGACCTTTGGTATCAATAGATCTTCAAATACCTCAACTTTGCCATCATTCCCCTTTTTTAATCCTTGTAATGCTCAAAGAGAATTTATATATAAAACCACAAATTATACTATATTGGGAGGAATTATTTATAAATGTGACTTTGATGGTCTCCTCTTTTATTACCTACATAGTCACGAAACCTCTCATGCTATTAGGGAAATGCATGATGGGATCTATGGGGGATATTCTAGTGGCCTAACCATTACTAAATGCATCCTTTGCCTTGAATATTACTAGCCTACCATTAACCAATATTGTTGCATTTAAGTGAAAAAGTGTGTTAAATGTCAATAATATTCTAATATACATCATGCACCTAGCCATAGTATTCAAGTATCCAAAGATTTATGGCCCTTCTCATAATGATATCATTCTACATATCATTATATAAATTAACCCCCATTCTTCATAATGACATCATTCTATCATCATTACAATGAAATATTTTATCAAATGGGTAGAGGCTATTCCTATTGTCTCAATAAAATCTAAAAATATTGTCAACTTTATCAACCATCACATCATCTATCATTTTGGTGTTCCACATAAAATTATCACCGATAATAGTAAATATTTCAAAAATAAAAAAGTCCATGGTCTTTGTGATGCATTTGGTATCAAGTTAAGTTTCTCATTTCCCTATCATCCATAAGTTAATGGATAGGTGGAAGCCTCTAACAAAACTCTTAATAACATACTAACTAAAATGGTTAATGTATCTAGTCATTATTGGAATTTACACATCCCCTTTAACTTATAGGCCTATTATACTAACATTCAAGCCCTGATGGGTGCTACCCCTTTCTCTTTAGTTTTTGGAGTAGAGGCCATTTTTCCTCTTGAAGTCCAAATTCCCCCTCTTCACATATCCTTGTAGGATCTCATCTCTAAGATCAGTTATCATCAATAATGTTTAGCCCAACTTGAGCTACTTGATGAAAATCATTTATCCATTCTTACCTACTTTTACATCTATCAAGAATGAATCAAGCATGCTTATAAAAAAAACTTAAAGTATGAGAATTCAATATCAGAGACCTCATCCAAAAGGAAAATCAACATGTCATGAATATAGAGAAAATAAAGTGAGGAAAGTTTGGTTTCAATTGGTTGGACCTTATATAATCATGCACAAGTATGGATTAGGAACTTAATGGTTATCCTCTCTTGAAGGGAATCCATAACTGAGCCCCTCAATGGTTCACATCTGCATCCTTTCTTTTGTTAAAATAGGATAAAACTCACCTTTTTTCCAACTTAAACTCATCCCTTATTATTAAACCACAATCATCTCCTAATTTTAGGGACAACCAATTAAATATAAATCATGTGGTTATCCATCTTAATCATAGCCTAGTCTTAAACAATGGGTATCACAGATCTAACCATGGCATGATTCTCATGTTCCTTTTTGCCTCTATTCTAAGATGGATTCCCATGGTCATTGTCACATACACATTTTTTACACATAATCAACCTTCTTGTGCTTTTAGTTTTTCCTTCATAAAAGGAGAACCTTTAAGGTTATATAATCAAGTCTATGGTAAGCAAAAACTAGAAGAAAAATAAACATCATAAACAAAAATGGTCATGGGTATTCTTAACATCAATAGACTACTCCCTTGAAGGATAACTACCAAAAATATATCAAAATTGATCAATATAAGGTAGACTACTCCCTTGAAGGAAAACTATCAATAGCCTTAAATAAATCACACAAACTTAGACCACTCCCTTGAAGGATGGCTGAGTAAATCATTTATCAAAGCATAGCAATCTCTTGGAAGCTTCCCACCTTGATTAACTTCCCCAACCTTCCCAAGTAACAAAAAAATAGAAAAAGACCCATTATTAAACATTAACAAAAAGTAACATAATTTTGAAAGCCATAATCAGCTTTCATAAGTAAGCTTCCCACATCAATCAGTCTACACATTATATGACATGGACTTATTTATACTGGATCTTTGGTAACCTATAGAATATGCAAGTTAGTCTCCTAAGAAGGTTTCATTTTTACACTATAAGAAAGGTATTTGGAGCTTACTTGACATTATGTGATCAAGAAACCTTTTTAACCAAATAACAAAAGATAATGTGAAGCATTCAAAGGGCTTATGCTCTTTAATTTGATCTAACTTCAATTTGTTTTATTATTTGCCAAAGAAGAAGCATCATGTCTCATTATTATTCTCTCATGTTGGTTGATACATTCACTTAGAAATTTGTCTCTTGATTGTCTTCCTTTTTTTATATCTGGTTTTGTTATTTTACTTGCTTTATGTTCTTCAATTTAATCTAAACAAAATGACCATAATCATAACCACATGACATAATATTAGCATCACATCATAAAAAAAAATATACATCATTAGCATAATCACCACTTCCATAAACAAATAAAAAATCACCATCACCAAGTCATAATCACATATACCATATACACCACATGTCAAAATCTAACTGGAGAAGAATATACTCATTAAATTTCAACATGAACACCATAATCATAACCATATCATAAAACATCATCATAACATTATCAACATCCTACCATTTATCACATCCATATAATGATGATCCATAATACATCACCATAGTAATACTCACATCATAACCTTGTCCACCTAAGCATAACCAATAGCCATAACCATAATCATATCAATATCATAAACTTGATCATCTCAAACATGAAATTAAATTATAACATCCATAAACAAAATCATCAAATACCATAATCATAATGTCATAACCATCATTGTAATCATCAACAACATCACATAATCATACTGGGATCATCATAGTCATCCATAACCATCACATAATAATCACATCAATAACATCAATCCATATCAAACATCATCATAAACATAAATTAAAGATACATATCATCTCATGCCTATCTAGGTGATTCCATGTCAACATCATCATGAACAAAACCATAATCAATATGACATCATCAATAATCAACATGAAAATCACAACCATGAACCACAAACCATAAATAAAGGATCACATCTATATCTCATAAATAATCATCATAGTGTATACAAAATATACACATCTCTCAAAAATATACATCTCACTACATCATCTCATATAATGGCATCAAAATCATGAGATACATAAAGTATATAATCTCTCATACTCAATCTATGATCTTGAGGCACGACTACCTCCTAGAGCTTGTCCACCTGCACCTACTTGTCTACTTGTAGATGTAGCACAATGACTTGTTGTCTTTATACTATAACCATTTACAATCCTAACCTTGTATTCACCACATTAGGGCTCATCTGGTAAATGCCTAAATACTAAGGCCTCATAATACCACATCTCCTCTAATATCATTACATATCTCTACGTCAAGATAGTCCCTACTAGTCCCATAGTTTCTAGTACTCCACATTCTACTTACTAGAGAGAATCTCTCTCTTACATCACTAGGGTTAGCTAAGACCTTGATTAATCTCTCTCCTATCAGAGTGACCACCTAACCCTATGCTAGTGGTAAGGATACCCATGTTACTACTAGAGATGCTTGAGATGTGGTTAGGGTCACTTGTGCCTAGTCCCTCTCAGTGGTCACTACCTATACATCTAGGGTAACCTTATGCACTTGAGCCTACTAATATTCTCCCCCTACATCAACATCCATATCCTATTGACCACCACCATCACCATAAAAATCAACCATGGCATAGTGTGTGTAGTATAATTTAGGATAGCCATCTATCATACCTACATCATCCATATCTATCCTTTCCAATAACTCCTCATATTCAATAAAATTATGCATTAGCTATGGAGAAGTAGTGGAAACTCTGCATCCTTTATCTTATACCTCAAGAATGCCTTGGGTATATCCTACATGAGGCCAAATTGCTTTTATACCCTATCAAATGAAATTAACTCTATATCATGGTCTCATCTACCATAGATCCATATATAGCTCTAAAGAGACAAAGTATGCCTCCTATAGTGTACGCAACCTAGAAACCTAACATAAGTTCTCAAAATCACATCTCCCACAACCATAACATCTAGTCGACCCCTATACCAATCTATATCATGTGCCCCTCCCCTAGGTCTAATAGGGCATAGTCTCCTCTCTACCTCATAAATTTGACCCTAAAATCCATATGTGTAAAACCCTCCCATAGTAGTCCCATTGGTCTCAATATCTAGATGTGCTCATAGGCCCAATAATGAATGACAAACCTAACATTAATGTCATATCTCCTATGGGATCAAAATCCCCATAGCTCTCAATAAATTTTAACAATTAACATAGGTTCCCACAAAAACATTATGTGACCCAACTACATCTCCATAAGCATTCCCAACAATAATTAATGGAACATCCTACTATTATAATTTGGTAATGTATAACACATAACTACTATCATCATCATGAATATCCACCTCACGTCTTTATCGCTATGGTACAGTGGCATGTAGTGGAAGCCTCTTGAGTGCCACCTCATGAAATAAAAGTCCTCTCCATGTAAGAGATTTATATGCCCATCTTGTTCATCACTCTCAATGTGGTAGATTAGCTCACATCTTATGGGTAGCTATACTATCCTATGGATGTCCTCAAGAAAGATAGTTAACTTGCCTATAAGAAGCAAGAATCTATTAGTGTTAGGGTCCCTTCTCTCAATGAGTGCTACTAACATCATCACATCCTAAGGTAAAAAATTAGTAGTACCTCATGCCTCCAAATCCCATGTTATCCATATGATCTCAGTCTACATTTTTCATGCCTTGATGAATCTCATATAATATTCTAGGCATTATATCCCTCATCTGTATCCTCTCCTATGCCTATAAGGTTTGATAGAAACAACCTTAGTTCACTGACATATTTTTCCTATAAATTCTACTAGTTGCAACTACATCCTATTTCAATTTATCCAACTCATAACATTTACCTAATATAACCTATACCTATTACTTACCCATCATTCAACATTGTTAATCCATACACATTACCTTCACCTAACCCCTAACCTAATCTATTGACCTCACCCTAACCCTTAAACCTCAACTATTACCCATTAACTTTGCCTATCAACCATCACTCTCAAAAACTTTTAACACCTCCATCAATTACTAATGATCAACTATTCCAATAGTTGACTATCAATGGTTAATTAATTGACCGTTGATGGTCACCATAGTGTGGCCTATAAATCAATGAGTATCAACCATCAATGGTCGATAATTGATCATTGACGATCAGTAGTAATCGGTGATGGATAGAAATGACCACCAATGATCACTATGTAGTGAATACTTATGATTAAACATAAAAATTACCCCTTAAAAACACTAACCAAAAACCATACATAGCTAAAATGAATTGCCTAATCTTTACCCTACCCTCCCATATTTACCCTAACCTTACCAATCTAACTTTACACTCCCAAATTCAACTCCAAAGGTAAAAGTACCATCAAAAAACCTAGCCTTAGGTCACCACCCGCCCATGACATAAATAACCAATGCATTAATTTGTAATATTGAAACTCCTCTACCAATTCAAAATAATACCTACCTATTCCTCAACTATCATTGAAGAGGAACCCTAGGAAGCACCACCTTACCTTGTGCTCTCTTTCAACCCCTCTGCATCCTTGATCACTTGATTAGCCTCAAGTCAACCGACTCAACCACTAGCTAGCCATCATTACTTATTTTTTTGACCAAATTCCAAGAATCTAATCATCATGGGTTTCAATTCACAATGAAAGAATAAAACCCCTAGTGGTCTTTTATCTTCTCCCTTTTAGGGTTGACATATGACTACTAATGGTCAAGGTGACCACTTATGATCGACCTTGACCATTGATGGTCAACCATTTTAGGGTTTTCCCTCTTACTCACAATATTTCCAAACAAAATTTACCCTAATTCTAACCAGTATAGATGACCTTCTCTAAAAACCCCCACAAACTACGTCAAACCTCTCACTTGGCCATTTTTGCCTAAATTTTTACATATTTTGTGATGACCTTGTTTTGGTCATTTTGACCACACCAAATGAATTACCAAGTTACACATTTTGACCTTGTGCTACCTTATACACACCCAAATAATTTTTGTCTTCATGAGAGCACTTCCTACCTTAGATATCCATGATAAAAATCACCTCGTCTAGGAGACTTGCATTTACAAGTGTAGCCCAACCATCACATATAATCATGTGGTCCACTTGTCACTTGTCCTTCTAGTACCAACTTTATTTTTACCAAACATGATAACCTATTCATTTCATGATCTTGTTTATCACACTTTGTGCACGTATTTACATGTTAGTGCTCAAACTAACACCCACTTCATCACCAAATTACCCACTTATCAAACCCACATCTAATTTTATTTCACCTCATCAATTCTTAGTTTGAGGGGGAACACCTCCTCCCATGTTTAAGGAAACCTAACCTTAGACCCGTAATCTATTATTATTTTATAGCTTGATGATATAATTGGTATAACAAAAAGGGGCAAAATATAGACACTAGAAAACTACACACAATAGTTCTATATGTCAAATTAACCCTTACACCACCTTGGGACCCCCTAGGGACTCTTTCTCAACCTTTTGACCATAAACTTGAGTTAAGTCAGATAACTAACTAAACTAACTAAATAACCCACACTTGACCAAAATTGACCTTTACCCTTGATCACTGATGGTCACCCTAACCATTGATGGTTAGGCTTGACCATTAAAGGTTAGGTTCTAACTACCTACATGGTTAACTCTAGTCAACTCCACCTTAATTTTTTATATTTAGCTTGTCTAATTCATGTGTGATCCATTCATACAAAATCTAAATTTAGTCACCCTATTAAACACCTTGTTAACCTATTGTTTCACCTCTCTTTTTTTCCTATAAAAATAAAATAGGAGTTGAAAAGGACTCAATCAAATCATCCATAACTAGATCCATTAGAGATCATCAATAAACATTAAGAGACTCTTATATTAGAGCTTATTTTGAAGATATTCTTCAAATGAATTAAAAATTAGTATTATGGAGATCTAAAGTGTTGTTGCTCATCAATCAAACAACATAGTAGTGTTACTCTTCTAGAATTACTCTACGTCTCATCGATGATTTTTTCAACCACCTCAATCATATTTAGATTAGAAACTAACAAATTATGTATCAATTTTTATTAATTAGTTACTTTATTTCTATTTCATAACCAACCCAACCTAGACCCACTTTCCAAGATTCCATTTTATAAATTTATTAGCCAAACTTCTTAAACTAGACCAAACCAATAGTAACCACCAATGGTCACCCTAATCACTAACAATATATCCATAACCATCGATGGTATCCAACCACCAAAAGTCACCCTAAACACTAATAGTCACCCTAACTATTGATGGTCACTGTGTGACAAATAAAAAACAAGTTATTTTTACCCATCAAACCTCAACTAAATCCCCATTTTAGATCCCTTACCTAATCACATAGCTTCACCCTATTTTTTATACCATACCTGATTCATTTATCATTAATATCAATCTATTTATTACTATAATTAGTAAAATTCACCTATTCATTTTTCAAACACTTCTTGTATTTGATTTTAGTACCTTTTATTATTTAAGCAAGCAATTTATCTTTCAAACTTGATTGTTTAAAAGTGTGGATTGACAGCCTCTAAGGAAGCTCATGATTTTTGGATCTAACTTTCTAGGTAATCTACCCTACTCTCTAACTAATCAAACTCTTTATTTAGTTTTTTCTTATATATAATTCATTCCTCCCAATCTAATGAGGAGTATCTAAAACCATCTAGATCACACACATGTAAACCAAATATAGGTTTTACTAACCTCACCCTTCTTTTAAGTTTTACAACTTTCTTTTCAGGAAATGAAGAAAAATTTACATGAACCAAGAAGGTCCAAAATATATATAGGAATAGGTCATGTATATGTGTATGCCTATATCACACTCAAATGATGTGTGAAACACACATACATAGAAAATACTAATATGTAATATAAGATGCCAACAAGCTAATAGAACATATAAAAATAATAATATATTTTTTGATTTTTGATTTTTTTGGTATTTTTGTAATATTTTCAAATAAATATATATTCCTATGTTTAAATATAATGGATAGCCATAGGTATCTCCCCATTAGGAACCTAGTTCAATAAAATGGTGATACTACAAAGGAACATGTATAGGTGTAATATATAACACTATAGGATCTATAATGCTATGTGTATATGTAATAAGACTCTATGGTAATGAAGAGATAATACAAATATTGTGGGTTCATGAAAGCCATCACTAAATGTTCTATGGTTTATTTGGAATAGTAGTAATAGGAATATGTTTAGGTTCTCTGGATATATAAATATGGTACATAGTAGATGAGGATTTTGTGCAATCTATTGTGTATCTATGATACATTGGTCTCTTAAGTTTTTGACCACCTAATAAAGGGATTTTTTTACCCTTTTACAAAGGATTACCCTTAGTAGGTTTAATAATTAATTATTTAAATATAAAATTATATTGTTCAAGTGGATGTTCATATTGAATATTGGAAACTACAACTACCTTGTTGGAATGAATATATTTGACACACCCATGTATTTTCAAAGGAATTACATAGAGATTATGTAACCAAGATCATCCCAATAAAATATAAAATACTCTTGTGTATGTTAAAAATAAAAATCTAGTAATCACATATGATGGACCCACATGTAATGGTAAGTTTATCTCAACAAGAGCATGTTGTGATGTCCCATCTAATGTTCTAACTGATTTGGTCAATACATGTAAATTTTTATGTGCATAGAAAAAATTTATAATTAAATTCATGATGAAAACATTATCACTAGCACCATTATAAATCATAACACTATGTATAGGTTGGTGATCAAGGTATGCTTGAATGAATAATGAATGAAGATCAAAGTCATCATCCACAATCTCACTATCATTTTAAATTAATAGAGGGTACTAAACTATAAGAGGTATATGCCCATGTATAAGTACTAATAGTCCCATATAATGGGTAGACATAAAGGGATGGATGAGTTTGTGCATTATATACCATTTCTACTTATGTATCCTTCTTAGAATAATCTTGTAAAATATTTATAAATATTTTCTATATTTGGTGATCACTAGATTTTGAAATTGATTCCTTTGGAGGATCATAAAATATAATATTTTGGACATCAATGAGGTCATAGATCTTATGATTTTAAGGTAAATTTTTTTTTTCATAGAATGAATAGGGCCTTAATTGTAGTCATAATAAGAATTTGCATCATATTCGTTGGGTAGAGTTTAACTCATATCAACCTCTATAAAAATAAGGAGAGATATGAGGGTGACACTCCATAATGGAGTCATGTAATAGGGAAATCAAACTTTTATTGAATATGTCTTGTAGCTCTTTATCTACCATTAGGTTGGTAATTTTAGCTAACATTATATTTTAGCTCAAAATATATTCATTGATAAGTTTATTTTTTCCTTGTTTGACTTTTGTAATTTGGGCAAATGAAACCTTTTTGGTGATATTGATAGAGAAGTATGAAAAAGAAACTAATTTACAAGAGGTTTGATTGCATTTACTAATTAGATTGGTAAATCATATAAACCACTTTATAGCATAGGATAAAAAGTTCCTAATTTGGTCAAAATGTTATCATTAGAGGCATAATCAAATCATTATGCATATAAATATTTAATATGTTGTTTAGGATCACACTTGTCATCATAAAATGTTAACTTATGTGGAAAAAACTAGTTAATAAGTGTTGCAAACATATCTATAGTGTAAGAGGTTTAAGTAACACCTCTTTGTGAATGAATATCATAAGGTGATTTTATATAATTTTGTTTAATATTTATAACCTTAATTTTCAAAAGTTATAAGTTTTAGACAAGATGTGTGTGCCTCTTGATCTTTGAGGTTGGAAATTTGGGAAGTTCCCAAAGGAGGTGTACCCATAGTTTGAGTGGTCAGAGGCATCCAAATTAATAATTGGGTTGAAGTATTTATGTTTCCCATCTAAGATATAGAAATATTAATTGTAGGGAATAAAGGTGTGAACACATATCCTGTGCCCATATTAGAATAATGAAGAAATTATTTTCCCAATGGGATGGGTGTTGGTTGGGAATGGCCCATATCTATAATATCATGATCAATGGAAGAGCCTAACTTTCATATGTGCTTTTTGATTTTTTAGTTTGTAATATGGATCTTAGGATTTCATCAAGATCTTCAGGTTTTTTATGAAATACTCTCATGAAATAATTCAATTTCTTGCACTTATTTATGATCTATTTGTTCATGTTCCATTGATTTAGTTAGATTCATGCATTTAATTATCATAATCTTCTTTGATGATAACTTCATCAGTATGTTGTTCATTCTAAACATTTGTATCATCATGGACCATATGATTAGGCCCTTTATTTTTTTTGAGATATATTTTGTGGTAGGAGAGGAAGACCATTATGTTTAATGGTCACATTGCCTAATATATGTCTATGCCTAGCTTGCATGAAAAATAATATAAGTAAGAAATGAGAAAGTACAAAAATCTAAAACCCCATCTGGTTAAAAAACCCTAAGAAACTGAAAAAAATACATTCATGTATATTGGGTTCACCAAATTTTATACTATAATTTTAGATTGGTAAATATAGTCTAAGGTAAAAAAATATAAATGAATAAGCACAATGGTGAGAAATGGATCTATATCAAGGCTAGTTAATTATAAACTTGAATAAATAATATTTTGAATTTAAACACAGAGATATGATATAAATAGTAATTATAAATAGTGATTTATATTACAATAAATAAGAAATATGAGTAATTAGATGGTTTGCAATGCACATGTAGATCTGATGTGGAACAATCTATAAATATATTATATTTGGATTTTGGACTAGTTGTCAAATTCTATAAATTTAACCTATGTGGAATTGTACACTTATGTCAACCTCGGATGGTTAGGTCAATGTTTATATCTAACTTGGACATAGGTGTTTAGTATGGAATACCTACTAGATTTGGATGTGACTACCTAAAACATTTTGAGTTTTTGTCACCTTCGCTCTAATGTATTTAGATCTATATCATGGATTGCATCTCTTGTAAAACCATTAAAACCCTAGCTCTTCATCTTCATAGTGAACTTAGGAAAAATGGGTTAGTGTGATCACAATGTCAAGCTAACCCTAAAGACCTCTATATTTTTAAGTGTTTCCTACATAGCCACTACTACGAATATGGTCTCATACTAATGTAGTTATCTCCTTATGTGTTGGTTTATGTGTGCAAAAGGGTGAAATATATGTAAATCAAGTAAATAGTGACTTATCTCTTAACTTTTCAAATATTACTCATGGGATGATCCTTAAATACTTTGTACCTATAAATGGGTTGTCCCAATGAATGATATTGAAATATGAAAGCATATGGAAGATTTTATCACTTTAATGCTTGATAGTGTGATTTTGGTAAGTTTCCTTATTATTTTTTAGGTTTGTGCATGGTGAGGAATGAATGAGGGATGATATTACAC